>PQWD01011750.1:0-13014 GCA_019425675.1 Leucinodes orbonalis
CAATCTAGTGAGAAGGAAAATAAAATATAAATAAATAAAACTCACGCCTTGGTCCCAGAGGGGTAGGCAGAGATGATGGAACTGACATACTTCTCTAGCTTCATTCACATCCATCAATCTTTTCATACAAGCTCTTTTATTCCTTTTACTTGGGAACCCAGCCTTTTTAAGGACTTGACTAATTTGGTCAAGGTTAGACCTTCTGGGTCGTCCCTGGCTGTTTTTAAATTAAGCTGTCAAGCATACAACACACAAAGTGGTAAGTGGCAACTACTGCACTTATGATATACCGAAAAAGTGGCTTTAAAGTTGATTTAGTTCTCTTTACCCTATAGCAGTCAAGTGCAGACAGTACGTGTCAACCACTTCACGCCCAATTTGTCGGTCTGCGCTATCTTCATCCTGCCTCTAACAGTGACGTTTCGTAAGTTCACTGACCACCGAAAAATGCTGGATATACCGGTCAAAATAGAAATAATATATCCAGCCACAACAATATATTGTTTGAGCGTCGGTGGCTCATTGGTGAGGACTGTTGTCTTCCGATCTTGCGGGTGCAGGTTCAGTTCCCGCCACGTAACAATGTATTTTCGATTTTTTGGATTATAACATGTTCGTTTATCCGTCGATTTCACGGTGAAGGAAAACATCGTGAGTAAACCTGGATACGCCTACGAATAAATTAAAGGTTTGTACGTAAAGTCATCTATACACCTTACACGGGTTGACTCGTGCCCCTCGGTGGGGAAGTATAATGAGATGATGATGATTACATTGTTCGAACACCTTTGGTCGGCAATGGATTAACAAAAACATGTGAATTTCAACCTTATTGTCTTAACCTATTTATGAGTAGGAGTAAAAATTAAAATAAACTTATGAAAATCGAGTAAAGTCACCTTGGGTCGCTAAGTCTCTGTCTCCAGATTAATTCTTGCTCCTCAGTACGCCTAGGCACGGTATCAGTTGGTTGAGGGCTGCTTCTTTCTATACTAGTGTCGTCAGGCACCATGATGTTAAGAACAGCAATCTAATTAAAGAAGTGTAATGTAGTTTTAATGTATCATTATCATTTACCTCATGTCATGTTTTCATCTACATTGCATATATTATGCCATTTTACCATTCGTGTACCATTATTTGCAATCTAAGCCTAAATGTTTAAAAAGTTAGTTTATCTTTCTTAGTGAAATTGAAAGCGTACTCGTCGTAGCAGTTTCATTTCATTTTTTTAATTAAGAACCGATAATTGATAATTGAGCAGCACCAAATAACTCTTATAATATAACATTTTGTAAACGATCTTGAACTCTATTGCCTCTGGTCATTTTCATAACTGGATATAATCCAGTCATTATAAAGTATATCTCCAGTGAGGGTCACATGGTAGATCATAGCATACTTAATCGAGCTTATCGTAATGATATAAGATACGTAGTTCTTTTTAAGCTTTTACTCACAGGAGCGGAGACGTTCTCCCTTCGGCACCTTCGGGTCCCTCAAAACTGACAGCGGCATATCGGCTCCAGGTCCTTGCGTCTTGATCATGACCGGGAACGCAACGCGGTTCTCCCGGATAGCCCGGAACGGAATGGCCAATTGTTCCCCAGATTTAGCTACTGGGACAAGGTTTCCTCCAAACTCCAAGTAAATTGATTCCCTTTCTGTGGACTGTAAATTGACATTTTAACTTTGACAGTTTTGACTTTTTGAATTAGATATAACATCACCACATCACTTAGTTATTCCCGGAATGTGACAGTTAACAGGAACGGTTTTCATAATTTGCAAAAATAAAACAAATATATGTGACCCCAGACATATGACAGTCATTTGCATCTTAAATTGTTTCGGATTCTATCTTTTTTAATTCAGTGAAAAATATCATTCATATCATATATTTTTTAAATAGGTCGAAGAGCTAAAACCCGTTTGGGCTGCATAGAATTGAATGTGGATCACGCAATGATGTAAATATCATTGGGTACACGTCCAAAAGCGCAACGTAGAGCAACTGCTCACATAATATATACAGATTTATTTATTTAAACAGACTAAGGTAACGGCTAGCCACTAAATAGATTAAGCTTGCGCCGGGACGAGTGCAAGTCTTGGGTGAAGCCTAAGTTGAGCTGGGGACATGTTTTGGCTGGTATAATGAACGCCATTTTGTTTTATATGAATAAGCAAACAACCAGATGGTGATCTAAGTAAACAGTTGCTAACTTTATAACGCGAAGATGGTAAACACTTTATTCGGCTATTATCATTTAAGGCTTATTATTTAAGGCTGCTCCATTCTTAATGTTTGTAATCTTAAGCTTTAATATTGTCAAACCTCAAACTCTAGTTCTAATGGCTAGACAAGGGTTAACCCGTAAAGGTTTTTGCTTAATAAAGATTTTATTATTATTTTTTTCTGTCTGTCGTGAAAGGAATACCTACCGTAGATAAAACTGCCGAAAATTTATGATATTTTATTGCATTGCATATTTAACCAGATACAGAGAAATTTATTTCTTTTTCAATCTTACTCTTGATATTCTTACATCTAGACGCACCTCAACGTCGCGGCTCTTTGCGACCTGAATGAACCGCTCTATGCGCTCCAAAGCCTTATCTTCTTTATCATCAGTGACGCAAAACATACGCAGCTGAGCTTGATTTTCATCGGTACGTTTAGCGTATACCACAAAGCGAGCCATGAAGGGAACATGTATCGCCTCCCTATAATAAACCCACAAATCCATCAAATATTATCATAATTCATTCCTAAAATGATACATGAAAGTAGAAGCATATACAATGAATAAAAAGAATTAGCCAACAAGAGCTACAGGTCATTTTTATCCTGTAAGTAAAACGAGTAAACATAGAGACCCAGAGGAAATTCTTCTTCTTCCTTCTCTTTTTCTACGTATTAGTAATGCAATTGATTTAATACAACAAATGATTATGCTTAAATCAGAAATATTCAAAAAATCCAGCAATCTACCAACCTGTATAGCTCTGTCGCATTTTGGTAGCATCTTCAATATGACGACAGTCAATGAGCCAATATCGGGCCGACACAGTTGTTGTGAACGACACAGTCGTTAACAAAAGTAAGCGGCGTGTTCTCAGTAACATCTTCCCAGTGAGCTCGGTTGGTTCCTCCTATCAGCGCCAAAGTTATTTTGTCATATACATAACATTCAATAGTCAATAATGTCTAATTCAAATGTACAATGCCGCTACAATCGAGAATCGCTAAGTTTACTATTTTAACCCTTTGACCGCCAAAGACGCCTTAATGCGCCAGACACAATTGATTTTCTATTATGTCTGAATTCCCGGCGTTCAATGGGTTACTTGAAGCTACCAAGGCATATTTAAGAGTAAGTCTGCCGCAATGATTAGTTCTAACTGAAGATAAAATTATCGCATGCCAAGGCAGGCTTATATTTCTACTTATTGTTGAAGATTCTACAAGTAGTCTACTTTTAAAACTATTTTTTCTACATAACTTTTGTACACGAAACAAATATTTGGATACTTGTTTCTAGGAACAAAATCTTTGACAGTAAACAGAAATTTTGTTTTATTTTGAGATAGTAACCGATGTAGAAGGTAGGTTGAAATCAGAGAGGTAGGTAATAATAAGTAATTGAAATAAATTTAACACAAAATGTTTTCCAAAACGGCCTATAGCAAACACACAAAAGCAAAGACAACACATCACACAAACAATAAAAACGTACCATTTTTTTGCTTCGAAATAAAAAGTGATTGAAAATTAAGTAAGTGGCACACTGTGTACTGTCACCGTTTCTTACCATAAAGTGCTTTAATATCAAATGATAACATGAATCTACATCATCAACGAATCATCGAAATTTGCTCTTCAGGTTTATTCGAATAAGATCTCTCGAAGGACATTCACTGAACACAACCCAAAAACCAATCGAACGAAATAAAGGTTAACACTGAAAAGTGTTTAGTGAAATAATGATAAGAACTGAAATGAGACAAACGAAGAGAAGATGAAATGGAAAATAACTGATAGGCCGTTTTGGAAAAGAACTTTTGGTTAATACAAGCAACTAAAGGAAACTTTGGGAACACTGTCGCAAAAATTAAATGAGACTGCGTATATGGACCGCATAGTTTTGTTATCATTCGCTTTACTAAACAACAGGTTTTTGTGACAATAACTTCTTACAAGTGCCAATACAATAGCTCTGAATTGTTACTAGTTTTCAAATTATTTGTACATTAGTTGTTCTAAACCGACAACGTCCAGTGTATAAATCGCAGTGCATTTCTTGACGTCCCAAGACTTCTGAATGGTTTGATATAGAGTGAATGTGGATTAAAAAGCGTAAAATTCAGCCGTGCATAGAGGAGAATGAATGATAAGCAAAATATTGAAAAGCATTCAAACAGTGATGAGAGGGGAGAAAATAAATGTGTCTGACACTTATACTCTTTGAGACGATGGAAGCTCAGAGTATAATTTCATTTAAAGATAATGACTTGTGATATATCAACGTAAACGTCATATAGGAAAATAAATTTTGAACTCAAAATAAGGAAACTCAAACGACGTTTTCGAATTTTTTATAGTATTCGTGTAATATTTCTAATTTTACCTTCGAGAGATCGTTTGCGAAATACCCTGTTGGTGCGCGCCCGATAGATGGCAGCCACATTATTTTAGCGCCACACCACGGTGAGCGTGCAACACACCAAACACGAGAACAAAGACAATGTAGACACTCACAAAACGCACACACAGGAATCGTCCCTTTAGCTGCTTGGTGTATTTGCTATAAGCGCTTTATGATTTGCTAAATTAGTTAAAATACTAGAATTCTGCTTTAAAACCCCTTTAATTCAATCCGTTCGCCCGCATCTCATATTTTTTTGTTAATCATGAAAATAAATCTACACTAAACTTCTCGAAATAACATGCTCATCCCTTTGTCTAGAAAATTGGGAGTCGTTATTCTAAGACTGTTATATTTATTTAACTACACTATTTCATTAAATTTATTAAGAAATGAAAAACTATACAATAATACTGACTGTCTGAATTCTAGCTTGTAACTATTGATACTCTATTATTGTCAAAATGATCAAAATCTATTGATAAGACTACCGATTTCACAATAATAAGATTAAAAGACTAATCAATCCTAGACGTCTGAAAGATGTATTTGTCTATTTTAATACTACATTGTATCGTGTTGTAATGGAATATTGGTATAACATATACTTAACTTGTTAACCTATTCCAAACTTTATAAAGCAAGGATTTTTAAGCCTAATTACTTTTTGTAGCACACTTACCTCCTTAGGCTTAGCAAGCATTATGTCATCAACGTAGCAAGTACAAGCCATACTCCATCGCAACACAACGCAGATTCGTAATGGTTACTTTAGCTTCGAGGCATTTCATCATTCCACGGACTTATTTTTTGGTTTGTAATACATCCGCAAGTAAATACTCAAGCCTCAAGTACGCATAACATATAATAACTAAAAATGCCTTATTATACCTCTATATAATGTTTACATAATTAAAGCCTAGTAATTGAGCTTTAAAATGGTGTAAGTTGCATGAAAATCGATTCAGTAGTTTAGTAAAAAAGGTTAATGCTAATGATAATGTAAAAAATGTTGAAAATTCATACAATTTCACAGTATGGGGTTATTGTGTTTAAATTAAACAAAATGTGCGTAAGATAAAAAAATTATTCGTGTCAATATTTGGTATTCCCTCCTCTAGCTCTGATCACTGCTCTCATGCGATTCTTCATCGACCTTATCAACTTTTTAATGAATGTGGTATTCGACCCCACTCTTCTACCAACGCAGTCTTGAGCTCATTGATGTTTGTCGGAGCTGGATTCCTCGCTCTAACTTTCCTTTTGAGCTCGTCCCATATGTGCTCAATGGGATTTAAATCGGGCTGAGCGCTGGCCAAGCATAGTGTGAATTCCAACTTCGTTCAGGAAATCACGTGTGGCCCGAGCAGTGTGACATCGGGCATTGTCATGCATCAAGATGAAATTTTCCCCAATAAAGCCTTGATAAGGGACAACTTGATCCAGTAGAACATTTTCAATGTAACGATCACTGGTCAGACCTCCTCCCCGGCCTCCCCCAGGAACGAAAACAAGGTCCGTTTTGCCTTCTAAGGAAATTCCAGCCCACATCATGCAAGATCCGCCACCATATGCAACGGTTTCCACAAAGCAGCACTGTGAAAACCGTTCACCGGGACGACGGTATACCCGACCTCTCCTGTCGCTGCCATGGAGACACATCCTCGTCTCATCTGTGAACAGGACTGACTGCCATTGCTCTATGCTCCAATCCAAATGTTCTCGAGCAAAGTGAAGGCGTGCTTGACGATGAGCTGTGGTCAACTTCGGGCCTGTAGCGGGTCTTTTCGGAGTAAGGTTAGCTTCTTTCAACCTTCTTCTAACTGTCCACTGACTGACAGTCACCCCGCGAACTTGACGTAGCTCCTGCTGCACATCTACGCCGGTAAGGTGTCGATTTCGGAGAGAGGTCGAGACCAAAAACCGGTCGTCACGCTCCGAGGTGCACCGGCGTCGGCTGGTATTAGGCCTCCGAGTGAAGGCACCAGTCTCTTGAAACCTTCTGTATACTCTCGAGACAGCGGACTGACTCATATTCAAACGACGAGCGACTTCTCGCTGGTTCAACCCTTCTTGCAACAGGGCAACGACTTGAGCGGCTTCTTCAGGTGTTGTATCCATAATTTTCTTCAAATGACGGCTTTAATTTGCAGAGATGTGTTCAGGTCAACGTCTAATGAGCGACTGATAAGAAAAAACGATTACAGGGGGTTTTATAGGGGTTGTGTCGCGCAAGTTGTGAATAGAGCGCAGAGCAGTTTACGGGAGGTTGCGTTCAGTTGCATTCTAAGTACAAGTGTTTATTTAAATTACTGATATTATGCTACCATTTGAAAGCCTAATTACTAGGCTTTAATTATGTAAAACATTATATAGAGGTAAAATAAGTCATTTTTTAGTTATATCACTTTTTATGCGCACTTGAGGCTTGAGTCGATTTACTTGCACGCGAGAGTATATGTCTTATTAGTTATCGGTTATTTAAATATTTTTTTTGTAAACAATTGTATTTGATGAAAGTCCAGTGCCAATTCATACAAGCAGTTCTGCATAAAGTAAAGCAAACTATTTAATCATACCTGATATGGAGCATAATAATCTGTGTTGGCGCTGACGACGTGCTGTACTGGTTGGTCATTCCTTGGGTATGCGGCTTGGTGCAGGCTGCTTAGAGTAATTGCTTTATGGAATTTTCTTCGTCTTGGTTCTACTGTTACCACCGGAGATCAGCTACCCACGGCCCAGTAGCTTGGCAGTCAACTCTGAATCTATTATCTGAGCCTGTAATTATATGCATTGTTTAGTCAAGTTACAGCTTTATATTTGGTTTTAAAATTCACTAAAGACCAAACGCGTTCCTTTGTTGCTCTGAAGCGTATATGTATGTATCGCAAAACATAAAACTGGTGCATGGTAAATAGTTTTGAATATTACTTACCGTGTAGTCTCTTATAATAAAACTGCAATTATTCTTTTTTTTTTTTTTCTTAAAATAACTAAACAGCCTTTGCCATGTCTAGTTGGCCGTTACACACAACAGTAAAGAACATCTGTTTACTTTTTTCAATTATTAAAATAAAAGGAAGGTGGCGGAGAGCTTTCGGTGCATTAAAAATATTAACATATGAAATCACAGGGAAGCATTATAAAAGGAAATTAGACGTGTGTAGCATAATCATCTATTTCTCACACATGCGCTTTTAAATCAAAATGCAACACACTCTGATGCAAATAAGTAAGCTTAAAACATCAAAAATAATACAGCAAACAGAAATAAAATACGTCATGCAAGTCTCACGTTTGGTCTTTAGGAAATAATGTACATATTAGCATAATATTAAATTTACATTTAATGTAAAAGCATAACGACATTACCAATAAATTTAGCATTACCTTAAAATACTAATAGTATATCATAAAATATATTAATACGTCACTCCAAAATATCTAAACTAAAACATCATTAATCTTAAAATTCACACATCCTTTTTATTAAATACACAAATCATACATTAACGGAAAATATAAAATTATTTTTTACGTATTTATACATGCTTACTCAGACCTAAAGACCAACTAGAGATTTTGGATATATATTAGGAGATAGCGTCTGTACGCAGTGTGAGAAACTCGACTGAGCTGACAGTGATTTCATATACTTCATTGCTTATATTGAAAACAAACAATTATTATTAAACACATTTTATTAAAATCCATACTACATTTTGTCAAAATGTAATTCTAAATTTATTGGGTAGGTATGACATTATCCCTAATGGAGTAACGCACTACTTTTAAATGGGTATAATAGTCCTTTACAATACTAAATCACATTAATTGCATTTAATATAAACGTGATGAATACACAGTCAAGATATGTAATTTTTTTCAAAGAATCATTAAAAGCGTAACTATGCAAGTATTAATTTTGTTCTTGCAGCAAAAACGGAAAGATGATTTAAATTAAAATTGATAAAAATATTATTTCCATTGGAAAACAGTAGGTACAACAAAATTAATAAATACTTAAAAATCAGTAAATCTTTAACATTGTAAAAAAAATCTCACAAAAATTTGGCATATTCATTTTGTACTTTTGGTAATACATTCAAAAAATACCTCTACAACTAAGAAAATTTTAATACTGAACACAACCGTTTTGGCAACGTAAATTATACAACTAAGAACTAGGTTTATCAATAGATTTATCTCCAATCACTGGATATGGCATAAAATAACCAGTAAAATTATGTATATTACGTATCAATTTATAAAATACATGTTATTAAAAAATCGCTGTATCTCTATTTAAGCTTTAGCCGACTATGTCGTGTCTTTCTAAGTGTATATTTTTTACTCAGTTCCTTGTTTTTTTTTGTGTTTATAAATTACTATACACTATACTGAGGTGTACTAACTAATGGCCCCTACAAAAATTGATTAAGAATCTCACTTTTATTAATGGAACGGTGAAATTCTCTTGTCATGTGCTTTCCCAGTGCTATAGTTTGTTTTTTATACCTGGAGTGATTTGACAATCCCTAATGTCAAACTCTAAATTAATGATACCAGCTTAAATTTAATAGCGCTTTACGCAAAACCGATTTCAATCGAAAATTTCGGTATTTATTAAAGGAGACAAAGAAAAATGGATGGAGATAAATTCGAAACTAAGTCAAATAGTAACAAATCGAATTTAGTAACTTTAATGGTTAAATTTATACCGTACGTTTAAGAATTATAAGACTTTTCCAGGTGAAATCATGCTTAGAAAATGCCTGACCTTTTTTTTATTAGCGCATGAAATTTTTAATCAGTAAAACCGTAGGTTTTTTAATATACTTACGTAGTAATCCTTCTCTTAATATTATAAAGACGATTATTTTACGCCTTAACTTCTGAACTTTGATCAAATTTAGTACAGAGATATCTAGAGCCTGCGACCTTTCTCACATAGGCTTCATTCTATTCCGATGCTATATGATGACAATATTAGTATGTATATCAATTTTTGTAAGGGAAAAAGTCTGCATGCCAATTTTTAGTTCCTACCTTGAATACTACGAAAAGTCCTATTTAAAATTGTTACCTCACTTTTAAGGCTTTAGGGGTAAACTTGTGAAAATACAAATGACGCCGCATATTTCGTTTGTCAAGTTCCCTCATACTTTTAAGACTTTGTGAAAAAAACTGATTTGTATTATTTCATGAGATTTATACTGCATATGAATCTTTAACCTACCTTTGAAAACTGAAAATTTTCGGTATATATCCCCCTCCCCATTTTAAATGTTGGGGGTTGATTTAAAAAAAAATCTGTAAGATTTGATTTGTACACGACATCATATGTCTTTCAGTTGAGCACCTAAATTTTAAAATTTCGAAAAGTTCTGTCAAAATCTCCCCCTCTTTTAAGGCTTTTGGGAACAACGCAATATGCAAGATTTATCGTTGGTGACAAATAGTGCGCATACCATTTTTTAGCTTCCTACCTTTAAAACTCCAAAAAGTCGCATATACTATTTCCACCCCTTTTTGAAGGCTTTGGGTGTATTTGGAAAAAAATGTTGTATTTTTCTTTATGACAAATAATCCGCATACAAAATTTAGCGTTCTACGTCAAAAATGCGGTACCTTCCATACAAACTTCCGACCCCTATTTAAGAGAAGTGGGGGTTTAAAATTAAAAAAATGTAACGTAAAATTATTTGGTTACTATCTATCACATACCAAATTTCAATGAAATCCGTTCAGCGTAGCAAAACAGACAACGCGTTACTTCACATTTATGATATTAGTACGGCTACATAAATTGAACTAAACAAATATTTGCTCAAGAATTTTTTTTTTCTTTCAATTAAAATATAATCAATAATTGCAAATGTATATATTCTTAAAATTAAAACATTATGTTTGATTTGAAGTTTATTGAATTATTTTCGAATTTTCGAAAAATATATGTACGTTATCCGACGCTCTTACGGTGAAGGAAACATCGTGAGGAAACCTTCATGCACGCCTGCGAGAGATTCGAAGGTTGTGTGTGAAGTCGTCCAATCCGCACTGGGCCCGCGTGACGACTAAGGCTAATCACCCTATACGGTAGGCCTTGCCCCTCGGTGGGGACGTTTAATGAGCTGATGATGATGATGATGATGATGATTATTGAATTAAAATTAATTTAGTCTAAGTACCTATTTCCATGTGGAAATCGCGGTCACGTTTCGTTCCATCCATCCCAAATTTCATTGAAACCGGTTCAGTCGATACATAATTACAACTTTGTTCCTCACAAGATTTGCAACGTGACTTGTCAATACTGTTCACCTAATTTTTTTGTCGCAAATTGACCTAAATTTTCATAAGAAATCATAAAAATCATAAAATAAGAAATAGGAATTTAAAAATCAGGAATTTATATCACTTGATAAAATAAAATCGTTAACTAATCGTTACTCACTTGTAACCTATACTCTAGGTTAGTATTATTAAGTATGTTATTTACACTAAATTCTGTTTAACTTTGATTTTGCTAAACTGCTTCCATGTCAGCTGTGCTTGTCGTGGCAGTTTGTAATTAAGGCATCACTACTTGTTAGTATCGCTTACGTATGTATAATGTCAATGTAATAAGTGTATGTTTTGTAAACTGTCCTAAAATAAATAAATAAATAAATCTCTAATTTACCGATTGAAGTACATCACTATTAAAAAACAGAACTGTGCAACACTGGAAATGTCAAATTACTCCACGGGTAAAATAAACACACTATAGTTTTCTATATCATCGGCTAAAAAACAACACTTATTCTAAATTCTATTGGGGGGTATAAAATTACTACAAATGCTCATAAAAGGAGATAATGTCTTATTCAAAATGTTTTACAATCACTTTACTTTTCGACTGCGAGGACCTTTACATAGTCACAATGAAAGAAACATGTGTCTTTTATCAGAAACTGTCTAATCAAAGAACTTATATGAGTTGACGAAGTGATTGTAAAATACGAAGAAGACAAATCATATTAGTATCTAATTGGCTGGACATGAAGACTAAGAAATAACAAAGCCAAAAGTGACATAAGTACAAATCAAATTCTTTTTAATATTTAAAGACGTGATGAAGATTATTTTTTTAACTAGAAAGCCGAAGGTGATATTGAGAGTTAAATGTTAAAATACAGTTGAACTAATTTCAAAAACCACGCAGTATACATTTTAAAGCTTATTTTGAACCCAGTGTGATGCCTATGATAACAATACTGCAACCTCTCAAAATGCTACCAAAACTAAAATATAAATTATATAAATAGAAATTAAGTAATTTGACACACGGGTAATTGTTAAAGGTAATTTTTGCTCATAGTCGTATTGGCATGAAAGTTAAAACTTTTGACCTGAATATAAAAATGCGCTCATGTCTTATATTAAAAAACTTAAGTAATATTAATTTGAGTTTTTGAACATAAGCCTTGTCTGATCTTTAGGTTTCTTTTATCATAAACCCTTAATGTCGTTGTATCATAAATTCGGTTACAGTAACTGATTATTACACAATCAGCACCTTTATTCAATATAACCATCGGTCAACATACTGGGTTCAGGGTCCTCATCAATCTCCTATACTACCAGATTAGAGAAACCGCTTTCTGGAAACATTGTTACGTTATCTTTTTGAGGTTTTTGTCCTTAATGCCTTGGCGAGGCTTGAAGAGATTACCTGCAGGCCAACTTTGATCTTCTTAGTGAGAGCTTGAGGAATACAGCTTGCACTTGAGGTACACTGAACTTGACACCATACCACCTAAAAGATAGACGTAATAAATTGATATATTTAAGAGTGCCATTTGAACATCGTAATTTTAGCCGCACGATAATTGATGCAATAGGTGTAGACCTATCGTCGCCCCCTTAACCTCAGAGGGATATATCGTCATAAATAAATTGACATTCATTCTGTTTTAAAACCTAGCTGTTAAATTTAAACGGAGTTCGTACCTTACCTTGCTTTGCTACAGAATGTGATGGCGATCTTTTAACTTTTTCAGGACTCAAGATAAATCACCGCCCGTATGATTAAATAATCTTGTAATTTCACGTCTAAGGTTTTATTTTGGTCAGAATAAGGACTATATCATAATTATCAGGTAATCTTGCTCGTTTAAATTGTTAATATTATTATTTAAATATATTGTTTTTTTAACACAAAAAGAAATTGCTTACCTTCTGGTCCAATGGCGTGCACCTCTGCGTATCCGCGAGATGAAGCGAAGTACTGCGGGAAGTCGTGCGTGAGGATTCGTGTAACCCGCGGTGCGTCCCAGCTTTTTCTTCTTCATTGTTTCTGAAATAAGTCAAAATTCTG
>PQWD01011751.1:0-17958 GCA_019425675.1 Leucinodes orbonalis
TGACAACAATTTGATGCTTACAATCATATAAGTATTTACAATCATTAAAACTGATAAGGTCAGAATTATTGTTTTGAATTGTAATTGTGATTGACCTTCAAAATTCAGTAGGTATCCTCTAATGGTACTATGCAAGACTTATACAGATAAAGAAATAAAGATATAATAATCCATAAGTAAAATAAAACCAAATAAGTGTGTGAATTGGAATAGCAAGTAATTGGTGCATAGTTTTGGTATCTATTGCCTTATTCAATACTATAACCTGATATAAATCATGGTTGTTTTATTTTCAGACTGCTGCAGATATAATGATTCGTCAAGGAAGTATGACGACATAAATGCCCAACAATTTTTAAAGATATCTAATTATGAGGATACAGTTCGGCAGTTAGATATCTACTATGCTATTGGTGGGTTTTATATTTTAACTATTCATTCTTATCTTATCTGTGATATTGTTCAAGCTAAAAATTGTATTGAATCAAAGATTCCAAATATTAGGTAAACTTTTATTTCTATTAGTTTATTATTTTGAAGGTGTTATTATTACCCAATTAGGGGAAGGGTAAATAAATGTATGTAAAGAAATCAGATGCAATAGAAAGAAAGAAATCATTATTAGCAAACACAACACAATAAATTAATACAAATCAGCAGACCAGGAGACATGAATAGAAATACAGAGTAAAAACAATTTTGTTATCAAATAGGTACACAAAAAAAAAATTATTAAAAAAATATGAATGGTCACAAGAAAGAAAACAAAATAAACTAACCAAGGAACCTAAAAGTTGTGTTGTGAGTTCAATACGGTCCTACACATACAATTGAAAATATATAGTCAGATGCCTGTGCCTGGCATTCATAGCTCAGGGTATACATGTTCTGGTATAGACCAGTGCTACAGCATACAGAAGGTGAAGTTTATGGTAATAATGATTACTACTTTTATTTCAGTTAAAAGACAACTACTACGATTTCAAAGTCCAATTACTGGTCTATTTCCTGTATTATCTTCTGATCTCCACATTGCTAGTATAAGAGACAGTATATACTGTGCATCTGCAGTATGGGGCTTGTACCAGGCATACAGGTGAGTAAACTTTTGCTAATATATATATAACATATTATATCAATAACCTATTTGGTGTAATGGTTTAGATGTTGGTTACTTCACCAAGGGTACAATCCCCGGGCAGTGCAAACATTTGTGTGCATGAATGTATGTTTGTATTTGTCTAGGTGTTTCTATGTATAAAATGTATCATCAAGCAGCAGTTTTCGTCACGATGTTTTCCTTCACTGTAAGAGGTCGTATAACATACTTATAATTTTGAAATTCGAAATCATATTGGTGGGATTTGAACCTGCGCCCGCCTTATCGGAAGGCAACATTCCACACACTAAGCACTGACGCTCTAATATGTTTGTATTTACAAAAAAATATGCAAGTTTGTTTATCCATTGTTTAGTACCCATAATACAAGTTTCACACTTAACTTGGATAATGTCTGTGGATATTTATTTATCTAAAAAATCATTATAAGCTCTCTTGTAATTTACATAACACCATATAGCACACAGATCAATCTTGAACACCTGCAGTGTCCTATAGGCATTGTTGAAAAAGCTTTCATATATCTTTACAAGCTATTCCCCGCTGTATTACCCGCGTTTTAACATATTCTCCCGCAATAAAACTTAACCTAAAACGTGCAGCTCAAGCAAACCGCGGCAGCCGCGCGGTGATACATTGCTTTATTTTTCAAAAGTAAAAAGTATTTTCTAAAATTAAAGTAGCCTATGTTTTTCCTTATTATATTATCTACCTGCCAAAAAATATCCCGTCCAAATCCATTTAGGCATTTCAGAGATTACCCAGAACAAACAAACAGACCGACAGACAGACTAAAAATTTAGAAATTGTTATTTTCGCATCAGTACTGTATATTTATTCATATGCATGAAGAACACTCCAATTTTATTCGTATGTAATAAATTATACAATACAAAACAAATTAAAATTTCCCAGACGTATTGATGATGACAGAGGGAAGTCACACGAATTGGGTCAGAGCACAGTGAAATGCATGCGAGGCATTTTAGAGTGTTGGGTGAAGCAGTCGGCGCGCGTCGAGGCGTTCAAAACACGTCAAAGCGCGGCACACGCACTGCACGTTAAATTCCACCTCACCACCGGTGAACCAGTATTGTCTGATGAGAGCTATCATCACTTGCAAATCGATGTGGTCTCGCTATATTTGCTATTTCTTGTGCAAATGATAACATCTGGTTTGCAAATTATATATACACAGGTATGTTGAATGTATTTGTTATTTATTCCAAGTAAAATACGAATATTCATAATAAAAATACTATGATCATTTAAATTACAACGCATCAATTACAACGAATGTAGTTACTTTTGTTTGGACATCATTAATTAAACTGCTGTATGCCTCATAAGATATCATTGCTCAACATTCTTACTATTCGCCGTATGTAAGTGAAACAGAGACATCTGGTTAAAGAGGTAGCCAGCCAATGGATGTCGATTTTGAGAATTGGTGAGGAGAGGAGTAGGTCTATGTATAAGTCATTAATGGAGACCTTTGCTTAGTGGACATTAGGCTGTAATGAAAATAAACAAAATTTGATTTTTGCTCCTTAAAGACACAGATTACATATCATATGATAACAAGAGAGTGTTACATGTTTATATGTAGCTACACTGTTGGAAATATACATTGACTGTTATTATTTGATTACAGGATGAAGTTGCTTTTGTTCAGAATTTAGTTTACTATGTGGAGAGGGCTTATAGAACGCCAGACTATGGAATGTGGGAAAGAGGATCAAAATATAATGATGGCAAACCCGAAATTCATGCCTCTTCAATTGGTAAAAATTTATAAAATATATTATTTTTCCAAGTATCTACAAAAAGACAACGCTGTAAGCTGTAAGACTGCGTCATGTTCCAGGTATGGCAAAAGCTGCTCTTGAAGCTATCAATGGATGTAATCTGTTTGGAGATAAGGGTGCGTCTTGGAGCGTCGTCTATGTGGACATTGACGCTCACAATCGCAACAGAAGTATTTTTGAAACTATGCTACCACGTGAATCTAGTTCTAAGGTCACTCATCGCTTTGAGTTGAAACATGGCTCATCTACAAATGCTTTTTTATTAATTTATCCTTCACATTTTAGGGGGTTGATGCAGCATTATTGCCGACTATTTCATTTCCCGCATTTGCAACTCACGAAGAACACTTATTACAGCTAACTAAATCAAATATACTGCGCCGGTTGCAAGGCAAATATGGTTTTAAAAGGTTCAGTCGTGATGGTTTCAAATGTGTTCTCGAAGACCCTAACAGAAGGTATTACAATGAAGGTGAACTTAAAGAATTTGATGGCATTGAATCAGAATGGCCTCTGTTCTATGTGATGATGATCATTGATGGAGTGTTCCGTACCCTACCGGACCAGGTTGAGGAATATCAGAAATTATTGAAAGCCAGGATATACATGGATGAATATGGAGGTAGCTGATTTACATAATAAAAATATTCGCATGTTTTATAAACTATTCTGAGCGATGTTTTATTTTTTTTCATTTGTACAGATCCTGTAATACCTTGGTATTATTATGTACCGCGTGAAGGTGTTGAAAATGAGCGAAGTGAGCCAAATTCTGTTCGTAGATTACCTGCAAGTGAGTAATTGTGTTCATCATTTCATTTATTTCATAATATTAGTTAATTTTAATTGAAATTAATTATCGTTTATTCAATTTTGATATAATAATTACAGGCAAACCTGACGATGATAGCAAAGGTAACAGAGAAGTTAATAATGGTGATTGGTTTTTGATGCTGTTTTCTTTTTTAACTTTCAGCTTTGTGCTAACGTTATTATCTGCTTTCGTTTTAATATAACTCGCAAAATGTATTTGATATTATGAATTTATAACATTCAAGACTAAATCATCATTGCAAACTACATTGTAATAACGGCATGGCCCGAAACCGGATAGATATTGTTTTAGCGATCACATGCATATGAATATCTTTGCATCAAATTCTATAAAGGCTTATACACTTGTAGTTATGTTTTTATCCGTAGTTTTAAAACAGTAGCAATATTATTTTAAAATTATTATTAATTTTAATGTTGATGATTTAATTTTTCATTCAATTCATGATTCTGATGATTTACTAGGTCATGAACTCCGTACTGAGTCGTCTAGGTAGCTATCACCGCAGTGCCAGATATCGTTCCGTGAAATAGGAGTGTTTTGCACTGTGTTTCGGGATGAGGGCACTGTAGCTAGTAAAATTACCGGGTATAAGAGACCTAACAACTGGTGTCTCGGGTGACGGGCGCAGGGTATTGTTGACGGTAAATAATGACTACTTGCTGTTATTAATTTTCATCAATATTGCATCTGTCATGTCAAGCGTATCACTTACCATCAGGTGAGTGCACTGACCGTCCCGTTCACATATGTTATAAAAAAAGGCATTTTATGTCTCTCTGGACATAGATCTCCTTCTTTTTTGATAATGCTGGTATACTATTGAAAACATGGCTTAGCCTAAGTTCACAATGATAAATACAAATAAATCATTAATTACTTCGTGGGAAATCATCAGCATAAATGCTAATGTTTTACTACATCTTTATACCTGTCTTCTTTTGTAGCTTAGCTCATTAGGTCGTAATGTGACAATAACGTGCCTAATAAAGAATGTTTACACAGATACGGGAGGATTGTTCCTATGGGCTCAGTCCATGTTTGTCCTGGCGTTGCTGACTGGTGGACTGCTGCACGTCAATGAACTGGACCCATCAGGCGGTATTTGCCTTCATACAATCGCCCGCGTCGAGCTGGACGGTACTCTGCTTTCCAGGTAATTATTAATATTAAAATTGCACATAGTAGTTAAGCTGGCAGAGTATCAAGTTATCTGCCATCACCTATGTCCAAGTCGTAGGTAGAGATCCAATTGTGGTAGAAATATTTTAAGTTACGGAGCTAGTAATATTACCCTATGAGCTCTAACATAATTAAGTAAAATTTAGTAATTTACTTTTAGCATCACTACTACATACCGTGAAACGGTAGGATTGACACGCGCATCTCCCCGTGCCTGCCTATATATTTACATACAATTGGTGTTCCATGTGTATTATATAGTCATATTTTATTTACTTACACAAACCTATAGAATATAACGTGAATTGATCCCCTAGTCCATTGAGCTCTCATTTTTTATTCTATTTTTAATATCCTTTACCTGCTCGTGATACATCATTCTTTCCAGTAAGGAAAATATTGGCTATTGGATGCGGTGAAACCGTATTTATAAGGCCGTCGTTTCCGGCTAATCACATAATTAAAAACACTAATAAAATTAAAAGAAAGAGATAAATCTGCATAGCTAGAAATAAAATTGATGTTTCATTAACTTTATTTACATTATATAAACCATTGTCAATAAAATTGCATATTTATTTTATTTCATTTGAAAATTACCATTTTATGTGCTAAAACTGTAAAAATTTTGCTTTCACGCGCCAATCGCAGGCTAAGCCGGCATTCGTAAGTATTTAGATTTAAAATGCAGAAACCAGCATGTGACATCGCCGTATTAAGGCATTATTACTTATTACTAAAAAAACGATTAATACTAAAAGCAGCTTACTACGTTTAAATAATTTGGTTAATATGCATGTTACTCTGTCTTTATTTTTCTGCAAATAATCAACTGTTCAGCGTGCTACTTCAACTTTTCGAATGCTGGAAATGAGTTGCATAAGAGCTCTTTTATGGCCATACTGTGAAGCCGTACAATTTCAGCTGCATAAACTACAGCACATTGGATTTGCAGCATGTAAACACTGAAACGCCTGTTCTTTACATGCACGATTCTATTGCTGTCTTTGATAAGAAAATGACGTACTTGGCAGGGCATAGCGACGGATCTGGTGGTCCAGGTTGTGCTGATCGCGGAGTCTATGCGACTCCAGGCCATGATGGGCACGTATGGCATCCAGACGCAGACGCCACATGAAGTGGAGCCGGTGCAGGTTCGGGCATAATATTTTGACATAATCCTAATAACTTTTATTCAAACCATGATTAAATAAATAACATTAAGGCCCGTATTCTAGAACGTGACTCAAGCATTGATCTTTACTTGAAAAGAGTTAGAAAGGGATCCCGCTATTTATCGTATATAGCGCTATCCCTTTCTAACTCAATTTAGGTAATGATTAAGATTGAGTTTTGTTCTAGAATACGGGTCTAAGTCTAACTTTGTTTGAAGAATCAGTCCTTGAAAAAAAGTACTGATATTTGAGGGCTTCTTAAATCCTCATTTTAAAGTGCATCGTTGGAGCAGACGAGTTCTGGAGTGGAGACCGCGTCTCGGCAAGCGTAGCGTAGGATGTTCTTCGGCCCGATGGACCGACGACTTGCGAAAGGTCGCTGGTGGAGTCTGGATGAGAAAAGCGGAGGACCGGGATATCTGGCGCAAAATAGGGAAGACCTATGTCCAGCAGTGGAATGCGATAGGTTGAATAGGAAGGTGCATATTTTCTACCCTTGGTGGCCGCAAACTATTTTTTTTTTCAGCGCTAACGCTAATGCATGGGCAATAAAAAGTATTTTTATTATTTATAGGTTTGCAGCTCAACTCAGCTAGTGCATGTGTACCGTGAACTGGGTGTGTGCCCGAAACTAAAGCTGACAGGGCGGCCCATCAGACCGGTCGGCTCTTTAGGAACTAGCAAGGTACTTATCCACTCGAAGACTATCGCGGTAAAACAACTCGGATTCATTACATTCTGAAATTTTACAGATGAATTTAAATTTATATGAATATTATCACAAAACATATTTATAGGTGCGCTTGTTATCAGTGGCCTGCACGCCATGTATGCAAAGATTCCCACTTATTAGCCCATTTTCCTCTACAGATTTGAAACCAAAGGCGGTCTGCTGTCATCAACAGCACTCAATTTGACAAAAATATGAATTATTTATTGTTTTTTTTTTCATACCCTACTTATAAAATCTGTGCACAGTGGCGTGCACTTGTTATTACTATACTAGTTGGTAAACAAAAAATATACCTAGTAATTGACTTGGTTCTAATATTTTTATTTTCAGATATACAGAGTGTGTGGCATGACAGTGTTGTGCTATCCACTGATATTTGAAGTGTCCGAGTTTTACTTGTATCGAGATATGGCGTTGCTGATAGATGATATCAAGACAGAATTGCAATTTGTTGGAAAGTAAGTTTCATAATAAAACACTAAATATCGATGCACTGTGTTCTCTATCGGCACTATAATAACACTGGTCGACAAATCATCATCTTTTGTAAGCCCACAAAAAGAATTAAACTAATTATGGGAGAACATTAATAAATATACACAGTTGTACTAATTTTATGTCTTAGTTAGCTCGGGTTTTTTGTGAATACCTATACGAGTTATAATTTAACCCGTTAATAGTTTATTCAGATTCATTGTGTGTGAAGTCGTCCAATCCGCTCTGGGCCCGCGTGGACGACTAAGGCCTAATCACCCTATACGGGTAGGCTCGTGCCCCTCGGTGGGGACGTTTAATGAGCTGATGATGATGTATTTTGATAATCTTAAAAGTGTACGCATCAGATTTCTTTTTCGTGACTAATTAAAGAACGTAAAAGCCTAAAGAGGTAACCATCTTATGAAAAATATCGTAGATAAGAAAGAAATAATTAGGAGGTCCCCCAACGCGACGGTTTTTTTTAGAATTATCAATAGATTCTTAGGTACTTTAACATTAAGTTTCTTTTATTTTTTTACTTTTTAAAGGGAAATTACTTAAGTTCTTGAGTCGGGAGTTTTTAAAATTTTTAATTTTTATATTTTGCGTACCTTTTTGACGTTCATAAGGGCCTTTTGTAAGCCTAACTTGAATGAATGGATTATGACATTCACTTTAACTAATGTAAAGACACAAGAAACAGCTGTATATAGTGTAGCCTTGTTGAATACCTAAAAGTATCGCAATAACTTTAAAATTTATGCAGATATTTAAAGAATATTTCTTATATTGTATGTTTTCAAATGTAATACTTAGATTTTCATAAGTTTCTTTATAGGAAACTGCGTGACACAAAGTAATGTAAGGGTATTTGTTACATTTGTGTATCAATACTGCCTTAAGGCTACTTTTAGACGAAACTATGAATAATCATCAAGCTTGTGGGTCATCATGATTAATACCGAAAGCTTCGTACAGTGCATCGATGTCGTTTCACTAAACCAGATTGCTATCGAATCTAAAAAAATACGTAAAATGGTGGAGTGCAAACTATGGCGGTTTCGAAATGCTTCAACTAGCATATATTGTTAATTCGGGTTAAGCCAGCTATGAAATGTATATGGTTAATAACTATTTACCAAGTACTTTCTGATATTATAACTTATAATTGTTGGGCAAAAACCTTGTTGACCAGTGTAATTATTAGGACACTTATTATGTTAGGGTTACATGCACTAAATGTATTGTATGAACCTAAGTAATATCAAAATGGGGATATCTGGCTCAAAATGGGGGAGACTTAAGCGCAGCAGTAGAATGGGCTAGGTTGAATAGAGAGTAAAAAACGAAGTAATATCATGAAAATAAATACTGTTTCTTTTTTTTTACTAAGAATTATTTAGTAAGGTCACTATCCCATAGCCTGGCTTAGCCTTCCGTTTATATAAGCCAAAACTCGGGACGTGTGCGTGGAAACAGCGCAACATTTGTCGCCATACCAATTATTTAACTCTAGGTCTGGGTTCCATTGAAATATCCACTGACATTCACACAACGCCATCTAGCCCCATGTAAAGCGTATACTTATATACATGTTTTTGTAAACACATACGTATAAAACATAGAAAAACACCCAGACCATTACGAACAGACATGTTCATGCACACAAATGTTTGTACTGCCCGGGGATCGAACCCGGAACCCTTGGTGTAGCAGCCGACGTCTCGACCATTGCACCAAATGAGTCGTCAATATAACTTCTAGTCTCACAAGGGCGTGACAAGAATATTAGTAAGATCAATGTACTTTTTATTACAAAAGAGGAAACTGTTCACCTGTTGTTAAGATACAGCCGCCCATAGTCACTCGTTACACAAAGGAAAATGAGTGCATTGCCATCCTTTACTGTAAGATTTATGTTCAAGGAAATTATTTTATTTTGCCACAAAAATATACATAACTTTCTTTAACCCTTTGGCCGCCAATAACGCCTTAAGGTGCCAGCAGACACAATAAAATAAATTATCCATCTGGATTCCTGGCGTTCAAAGGGTTAAAATGGGAGTGGGTTTAAAAGTGTTTTTAAGGTTTATGTTTCTGGTAAACTCACCCACGCGGCGAAACACAATGTGCACATTGCTTAACACCGGTTTTCTTTGAGGCCGTGGTAATACTCTGGTCGAGCCGGCCCATTTCGTGCATAAAGGAAAATAAAATTTCTAGGTACTTTATGCTAGACATTATTGTTGTCAGGTACTGGCGCCTATCGGGCGTCCCACAGTTTGTCTTTTGGTTCGTGAAGAGCACATGCGCGATCCTCACTTCAAACAGATGTTGGACCTCTTCGCGATGCTCAAAAAAGGGCACTGCGACGGCGTCAAAGTACGACTCGGGCGTTTGCAAAATCTTATATCTAGTTCTTGCATGGTGAGTTACTCTTGAATCAAATAATGGTACCTACTATATTATTGATATTGTGGAAAATATGTATCTTTATGTTTGATGTATTATATGGCTAAACATTGTTGAGATATCGTGACAGATCTAGTCATAAACATTTATGTCAAAAAGCTATTCCAAGTATATAATATTTTTTACTGTTTGAAAAGAGACTCAAAGAATTATATCATTTACCGTATGCTCTGTTAAGATGATAATTTTAAGAGCGAAGACTTTAGTTTAAGAATAAAATAAATTGGTAATTTAGTATCTAAATATAGTAAAATAGTTTGTCGTTGCAGAACACTTGGACTTCATGAGCCAGGGCGAGTTCCCGTCGGAGATGTTCACGCAGTTCCGTCAACTGGAGCACGAGTACATCGGCTACCAGTCGCTCACTGATGTGCCGCGTACTCTCACCTACAGGTATTGTTTAAGGATACTGTTATTCAACCATTCGGTGGGATGTTTGGGGTTATACTGAAGCTCCTTAAATAACTTTTGTTGGATCACCTGCATGAGAAAAATTAAGTTAAAGTCTATTTCTTCAATTTAGGCTTACAATATGCTATTAAAAACAAATTACCAAAATTAACAATAAATATTTTTTATAATTGAAATGTATGTCCGTTTAACCGCTTCAAACGAATATAACCAACAGCAATTGTTTTTATTGTGACTAGAGTTCTTGCGATTTCAAAATTAAGGACGGCTACGTAGTAAAAAAGGGTGAGCTTTCCACGTGGGAGCCTCACTCTCATCTTTTTTTTGGGTCTTAACGTAAGACATGACGTGAATACTGTTATTATGACACTACAACATTATTGGATACTGTCTCAGTATCCAATAATCTCAGTGCGTGAACGTTAAGCCGTCGGACCCGACTGTCTACGCATTGAAGTCGTTAACACCCACAATTGCTGTGGCCCCGAATGGTGGGCTACGAACCAAACTTGTGGAAGGCCTGTCCCTGCAGGCTTACGTTATAGGCTGATGATGACAGACAACACGTACAGATGAAGTTCGCTACCGTAACATTTTATCGTCACTAGTTAGCAAATGGTTTGTGATAAATTTCAAAGGAACACCATAGTACAGTTATAGGCAACTGTTGCTATCAAATAGCTGTAGACCTAGCATCTTATTTAAAAAAAACTATTTGTATATGGTTACCGAACCGTATCGTACTGTCCGTTTAGGGAGGAAGCGGTAAGCCTGGAGGCGTACAAGCAAAGGTCAACAGCGGACGTGGTATCGGCGCTCCGAGCCACCGAAAACATCTTTTCCCAATGTCAGCTGTGGGGCATCATTCTGGAGCGTGAGGGACCGCTCTATGAGGTATTGTTATCACCAATATACTACGCCAATTCGTTAGGAGCATAGTTGCCGTTCATCCCAATGTGCGCTAGATGGTGCTGTCATTATCTGAGGATATTTATTTTTTATTTATGTGGGTAATACTCTAAGAATTAAGAATTGGTCTATGTGAGAGATTTTTATTTGGTATGTATTGGGTACTTCTTATCAACATAATATATGAAAAGGAATATGTGACATGATTATTCATTAACTGATGGCAGCAACACATCGGTGACTGACAAATATATTTTTTTATTGTGTCTGGTTTGATGGCAGTGAAAGGGTTAAGAATAACTATATTTTTTACAAACAATAGCTTTGAAAGAAAAATACAGTTAAATTTTGCAACTAGTGTGACCAATCATATTTTATGAAATTCCCAGTTGTATTAAGTTATTATGTTCATAAAACTTCTGCGATAAGCAAATCGGTTTCAATACGGTTTTCATTACAATTCATGAAAGTACCGTTAGTAACTAGTTCAAGGATTTCGCGATAAAAAATGCTTTATACTTACTTGATTTCTGTTTTACGATACCCTTTGTGAGAAAAATCATGGTTTTTGTTATTTGTGTACCAAACACATACAAATCATTTTGGAATGGAATTATTTTCCAAGACCGTGTATTAAACTGGATTTCTAGCTCGCTTGTCTGATGGTAAATTTATTACATCTAAACAAATACAAATATACACATGTGATGTATTTGTTTGATGTAATAAATGTTATGTTTTCTATATTTTTCTAATAGTTCAGGTGTTGGTTACTACACCAAAATTTTGGTTTAATCTAGTGATTATATGAATACGTATTTTCCAAATAAAATGTATATTTGTTCGTTGTTTGGTACCCATTATGTGGAATGGAGTATGTACTATACATGCTCCTTTCTGAAATCGGTGCTAGATAGCGCTGTGTGAATGTCGGTGGATGTTTATTCTTTGTATAATTATGGTAATTGATAAAGGTGAACGGCACAAATGCGCTGGAGACTTTGAAGAGCCTGTACCACAGCGCGGGCGTGTTGCGGCATTGGCGAGCCGTGCGCTACTGCTCCTCGCTGCTCAACACACCGTTGACTCCATCAGCCCATTCATCACAACTGTACTGGTCAACGGGAAGCAGGTATATAAGTAGAAAAGTAGATGGATATATATAATTATTGCGCACAACTAAAAAGATACAAAGTTTACAAATGAAAGAAAACTATGCAATTTAGGCGGTATTATCGCTTGAAGTGATCTCTTACAGACAACCTCACGAACAAAGGAAATCAACAAGATGATGGATTGTGCAAAGTTAGAAAAGCTTAATTCCACTTGTAAATAAAAAAATAGTTCTTTTTTATAGGCTTTTCGCTGTCATCGGGTAAAAGACAAGTGCAGATGGATCTCAGCTTAAACAACACAGTGGAGCTCTCTATGAGTTCCAAAGGAACTTTAGCGTGACATAACTTGGTACCCACTACCTGCGGCTCAGGCAACAGATTAAACTTCAACCTATCGCCAGAAGTGGACTATTTCTGAAATAATTACTCCGCATTCTGCTCCAGATATCCCGGTGAGAGGAGCTCATCTTATCCAGCCTCCTTTCGTAAAAATTCGGCTATTTCCCTTTGTACATGTTCTAATCCAAAATGCATTCAATAGCTGACAGTGGGCGTGATTGGTCACAAAGAGACCGTGTTCGACAAACCGATGACTCCCGGCGAGATCCAGTCGGTCATGTACTCCACGATACAGCCATACGATGTTATCGGGGCTGTGTTGCAACAGGTATGACCTTTACAATTGTTTTATCGAGTGTAAAAAGCAGTTAAATTTACAAAAAAACAACAGCACTAAAGACAACAAAATAGTCCCAAACAATGATTCTCATAAATCGTAGTTCTTATAAATTACTTTGGTTTATAATCTGACTGTAAATAACATTACAACACAATTTCACTAGGGGAAAGTAGCCAAAATTGGAGATGCTTTTTCCAACGGTTGATTCAATTCCGGCTTTTAAATGATGATATGAGGTTGTTTTATTCACGGGTTAAATATGATATAAATTCGGCTTACGCCACTCACTGTCTACGCCACATATGCCAGTCCTCCTTCTTTCTCATCCAGCCTCCATCAACGACCTTTCGCAAGTCGCCTAATTGGGTCGGAGGACTTGCTGAGACGCGATCTCCACTTTAGAACTCGTCTACTCCATCGGCCAATCAGTTCTGCGACATACGTGACTAGCCCACTGCCACTTCAATTTGCTGACCTGGCGGGCTATGTCGATAACTTAGTTCTCATACGGATAAAATCATTTCTGATCTTATCCCTAAGAGAGCATAGCTCTCTCCATTGTGTGCACATTTGACGACCCATTTAGTGTAATTGTTGAGACGTCTGCTACTACACCAAGGGTTCCGGGTTCGATCCCCCGGCAGTATAGACATTTGTGTGCATGAACATATCTGTTTGTATTGGTCGGGGTGTTTTCTATGTAAAATATGTATGTTTTAAAAAAAAAACTATTTAAGTATGTTTATCCATTGTTTAGTACCTATACTGCAGCCTTCACGCTTAACTTGGGGCTAGATGGCGCTGTGTGAATGTCAGTGGATATTTATTTATTTCAATTGTACGGTATGATCGATAGGAAGTGGTTTTATACTGCGGCCGCCTGATCGGCACCAACCCGGACATGTTCCCGCGGCATCCTGAAGATCCGCGTCGGCTGGGTGCTGGAGGCGATCCGCATCTACCTGGAGCTGTTCCCGGAGGAGAAGCGCTCCGATGCTGCGCTAGAGAGCCTGTCTCCGTACCGGTTGAGGACTCTGTTACAACGGGTGCTAACTGTTTCGGACTGGGCAGATGAGAGAGGGTAAGATTATCATTGTTTGAAGATCCATTTGGTGTAATGCTTGAAACGGGTACCACGGGTTCCCTATTTGATCCCCGGGTAGTTGACTGGGGGAATGCAAGAGTGCAATTATTGTTATTGTCATTTGCAATATTATTCTAGTGATCGACGGTACGGATGGACGATACTTGCGTTATTCCGTGTTATATTTGTTTTAATGACATAGCGAGGTAAACGAGCGTGCGGCTCACCTGATGGGTAAGTGTTACCGTCGCTAAACAGCTGATGTTTCAGAGATGCGTTGCCAGCCCTTTATATAATAATACGGTTTCTTTTTTAAAGGACGCCAGGCCATATCGTCCCGGAAACGTTTAAACGTTTCTTTACGTGTTTGGTAAAAAATATCCCGAAGAAGCTGGGGGCAGCTTCTGACAAACATTCAATACCAGCGACCGTGTGGGGTGATGTCACGATTTCACAAAGAACCGTGTGTTTGTTTACTTGGTGCCAAACTAATAAAAACTACTACATAATAATTATGATTAATGTATTGCAGATTGACCCCGTTGCAACGCCGTCAATTGGAAGGCTGCTTATGTCGGGTGCCCAAGCATTTCTACATACAAATATGGGATATACTGCTTCGGACTCCTAAAGGAATTATTGTTGAGGTGAGTTGTTTGCTGTTGATAGATGAAGGTTGCTAAATTGCCGGAGAAATTTCAAGACACTTGTTAGCGTGTCAAACTAAGTTCCAGCAAAGAAACAGAAGACTAAACAAATTTTCTATTTCTCCGGTCATAACCGCTATGACCGGAGAAATAAAATATATGTTTTAGTATAGTACAAAATTTTGGTATGTTATTTGTAAAAATGAGAGACACTATAATCACGGAAAGAATGACATACAGCTTTTACGGCACGGTAAGTAAGTATGATAACTGTAATAGTTGGAAATACGTACTAACTACTTAGTACACTAGACGGGTTTTGGTTGACTGTTCCCTTGCATATTTTCTAACAAAAAATTTTAAAACGTATCAGGGCTAAATTTTTATTCTTTTTGTAGAAAATAATAATAACTATTGAAAGCCATCGAAATGCGGCTTTATTTTATAACAATCAACAGAGTATAATTGTTTTAATATATATAAATAGACAGATCTCGCAATGTTCAATAAAAGAGCATTGTTTTAAGAATACAATTATTTCGATCAAGTAGGTAACCACAATTGCTGCGTTAATTTAAAGATCGGTAAATACAACCCGTCAAAGAAAAAGCAAATAATTATTTTGTAAAATAAATAAATAAACTAACATACTTATGTTAATTGATAAAGTTTTCAACACCTGCTATTAACAGTCCACATAAATTGAATAATATGTATTGTAGCAAACATACACACAATAGGCAGAAATTACTCAATGGACTTGTTATATTCGTGTTATGCATATCAAGCATTGGATCAATTATATACAATAAAACACATACAATAAATAAAATACATATTAACATTCACAGACACCACAAATGTTTTGCTCTGGGTGGTAATCGGCTTTTTTTATATATTTTGATGTGAGCGAACTTACCAGTTCAGTTACCTGATGGTGAGTGACTTAGGAAACCAATATCTATTAATTACTTACCAAACTTCTCGCTTAACACCGAAGAGGAGAGAACGTAACTGAAAATCAGCACTGACTAGGTGCTTGCTACCTGGACCAGTGTCATCTGAGATAGTTCCTTCAGCTAGCATTACTATGCCTACTGTTATTTACTAACCATTGTAACAAATGGATTATAAGAGCATATTACATATTTTATTATTATTTTCCGTAAACACTGCTCTGTGTTCGAGACGCATGTTAGGTCTCTAATACTCTAATTTTTACTAGCTACAGTAGCGGAAAGAGGGTTTCTGAAACCTCGCAGTTTTGCGCCTTCCACCTAGTATATTGTGATGTTGTAAATGAAGAGTGTTGTGTGGTGTAGGGTAATGTCTTTACTGTGGATCGAACATTGGTTAACATGGCGCTGTTGGAACTTTTTCCATGTTGACATTCTTATAGGATCTAGTCACCAAGAAGACTGTATAAGATTTGACGGTGTTGCGGCGTGTTATATGCTGTAAGGTCACAGCATCTCTGAGGATACGACCCTGGTGGAACTTGTGTAAGTCAAAGCTATCGTTCGCACTGATCAAAACTCCACAAACAGCCTATGGAGGTCTTGGTAACCTAGTATATATATTATGTTTGGAGCGAAAAGTGGCCCGGCACACGGCGTTTACGAAAATAAAGATAGAGCGAACTTACATTGAATCTTAAGGAAGACCCCACCATCTTTAAACCCTATTGTCAGCAGTGCATAGGATTTGTTGATGTAAATGCTAAGGCGTGTTGTGTGGTGCAGGGTCACAGCATACCCGCAGAGCCGACCCTGGTGAACATGTCCCGGTCGGAGCTCTCTTTCGCATTGCTGGTGGAGGAAGCACTAGTGCGAGTGTCGGCCGCTGCGAGGCGACAACTTTGCGTGGAGCTACTGTGTGTGGTGGCGACAATCCTGCGCCGCAACCCTGAGCTCTACCTCCAGCAACCGCTTAACCTGGACACGCTGTTGGATGACGCGCATTACACTTACGCTAAGGTATGTTAAAATGTTATGCCGAATTCACTAGCACAATAATGTATCACACAATAGTTGAAGTTAGAAATTTGATTAAAAAATCAGCATGATGTCGTAGCATCCTGGTACTATAGTAAATCTTCTGGAATTATAAAAATAAATAAAATTAATTTTATCATCATGTCTATAACTCCATAGCAGGGAAAAGGCTATCCCAGCACAGCATCGGTAGAAGGACATTGGGCCGTAGCCCAACACATGGAATTAATGTAGATTGATCGCTATTAACGATTACCATTCTTAGATTAAAAGAGCGTCGGTGACTCATTTGTGTGAGCCGTTGCCTTCCGATCTGGAGAGTGCAGGTTCAAATTCCGCCACGTACCAATTTTTTCGAATTTTCGACCCTCTTACGGTGAAGGAAAACATCGCGAGGAAATCTGCGCGAGTTTATGAAGAGATTCAAAGGTTGTGCGTGTATTCGGCCAATCTGCACTGGGCCCGCGTGGATGACTAATGCCTATTACGGGTATGCTAGTGCCCCTCGGTGGGGACGTTTAATGAGCTGATAATGAACGGTAAGGTGAATTACCACGGTCAACAGGACAGCGGGTCGGCGATGCCGAGCGAGGGTCTGGCGGCGAGTGCGCCGGCCGTGACCGTGGGGTACCTGGCGCGGGGCCGTCGTCAACAGCGTGCTGCAGGCCGCGCCAGACCTCGTGCCTACTGCGCAGCCTTCCTGTCTGGTCTCGTAACTGTCCGCCACACGCCTTACCCAAACAACATACATTCATATGCGATCAATGGGCTAGATGACGTAGTGTGAATGTATATATTTATATATATTCCGGCGTTCATTGGGCTAGATGGCGTTGTGTGAATGTGTATATATTTTTTTTTCCGGCGTTTATTGGGCTAATGGCGTTGTGTGAATGTCAGTGGATATATATATAACCCTTTGACCGCCAAAGACGCCTTAAGGCGTCTGACACAATAGATTTTCTATTGTGTCTGGATTTTCCACTCCAACCATTTTTCTGGATATCCACTGACATTCACTCAACGCCATCTAGCCCATTGACCGCGGAAATCCAACGCCTTAAGGCGTCATTGCGGTCAAAGGGTTAAATCCAGGTTAAGCGTGAAGCTTGTATTACGGGTACTAAACAACTGATGAACAGCAAAAACATTGAGGGAGAGATATATTGTCTGACACATTGATCGCTTGAGACGAATTGACGTCGCAATATAAATAAATATCCAACCATATTCACACAGCACAATCTTAGTAAGATTCTTGCTTGTATTATAAAAATAATAAATATCCATCAACATTGACACAGCGCCATCTAGCCC
>PQWD01011752.1:0-33979 GCA_019425675.1 Leucinodes orbonalis
TGGTAGGAAACGCCTCGTTGGCATATGTTGCAATAATTTCAGAGTCAATAATAATTAATAATATTTCAACCTTAAAGACTACAACTTTACAACCATTCAACGTTCAAAGCTTAAACTGATGAGCGTAATCTCATTTGTTGTTTGGTAAGCATGTACCTTAAGTTGACTTTTGTATCTTTGGATCTGAAAATACCTAAACAAATCTTATTAAGTAGGAAGTACCCTTTTTCAAAATAGTTGGGGCAAAAATACAATCAATTTTATTTATGGTCCCAAAACGCTAAGTACCATCTCCGATAGTTTTAATTAATTTGGTTCAATTATTTCTTTCGATTTGTATTAATATTAATCATTATATTAAATGATATTATATATAATAATTGTTACGATTTATATTTATTTTGCGAAACATTGTCAAATACGATACGTTCCCATTTTCTAGAAATAATCTAGTTACTAGATTTTCGCTTCTTACTTCTTGACGCCAATGGGTGCAATTATAAGTCTCGAGAACTCGGCTGTGAGAACAATAATTCCTGTGCGTGAATCCGCTTCCAAGATTTCTATCTCTTTATTAGTCTCATTGAACTTTACTAACTTAATAGCTTATTAAATTTTAACAAAGTATAAAGAATTAAAATGATTTGACTTACGATATTCTCACATTGTTATTATCTTTTTTGATTAACGTTAACATTATACTTGAATGGTTCGTCGTTTTCTGTGTTTAGTGCTTTTGTTTGATAGATTGTCACACAACTTCTCATTAAGCCATTAATGTATTAAATTAAGTACCTTATAATCAAAATATTATCTTATTTAAAAATTCATCAGAGTTACATGATTCCAATTATTTAAGTTAGGATAAATTATTCCCTGACGCACTTTCGAATAGGAGCCAATATAAATATTTCAATATTTTTCAAGTTTTTTTATTCAAGTAAATAAAATTTCCAAAAAATAAAGTAATTTATTGGTGTTGTTCATATTTTTTTTTTTATATGAAAATAGGATGTAAATGCGAACCCCATCGATTAAATTTCCCATTGTTCCTATTTCGATGATACCCGTTTCCCAGACATATATAAAAGGAAAGGTTTTTGTAATTGTTGATTTTATTGGCTATTCTTCTGTGTGCTGCAAATTTAAGGCCTGATCGTATATCAGAGGTTAATCAGAGTTGGCCCACATAGCTTGGGTGGGCTCATGTCAAGTAGTAAACACGATTTAGATACGTTTGCACGTCTCCGATACAATCTAGCGAGCATTGTTTTCTCTGAGTTTACGAATAAACTTTTGACTCATTGCTTTCAAGTTGCAATCTCAGATCGCGAAGATTAACCGTTTACTTTCGTATAGTTGTGTTTTGTTTTTTCTCTTCAGGTTACGGCGGTCAAGAGATATTGCTCAATTTTTAACGTGAAATTAAATTTACAATTTATTGGTACCTATTAGCATAATTATTTAAAAGGCAACATTTAAATCTTTTTTTTTCTCTATAATGTTTATATCCTCGGGATACTGTTAAGCCCGATTTTACCACTTCTTGATACATCTTTGGCTTATCTGGCAGGGGATGTACATAAAGTTTTATTAACCATCAGGCAGATAAACTATCACGGCAAATCCGTGTTCGGAGGTGGTGAAACAGGGTTCCAGATACTAGTATATAGGTTAAGGGTAAGGTCAGTCTATGCGAGATAATTGTATCATTAATATAAAGCCAAAGATTATTAATGTTATATGGGCAACCAAGCAAATGGCATCTGATGGTAAATACACCGCGCCCATGTACATATACAATAATAATAGAGGGCACCGAAATGCTTTGCCGGCCTTAGGTTTACATTATTAAGCATAATGTCAATTTCATCTGTTATGTTTGTTGTTGTCTGTAACTTAACTAAACGAATTTGTATTTCAAATGCTGTGTCAGTATTTTTGTACTTAACAATAATACTTTTGCGTTAGACCTTAATAACCTTACAAATTCGGGCTGAATAAAAACCTTTTGCACTTTATTCTTTATTTAATCGTTATGTGAGAGGGCAATCATCCGTTAAAGATGTCATTATGTTATAGTAAAGTTGCTAACTAGTTGTTCCTATATTTCGGATAAACACTTTATGGTAATATTAGACTGGCTATATGGTAATATAACTCAATCGGGCTGTGGCAAATCTAGTTCAAAACAACGGCACGGACTTTACAATGTGCCAAAGATAAAATTAGTGTTTGTAAAAAGCTATACGGTTCACTAAGTACGTCCGCCACATTGACGGCACCCGTTAACGCATCTGGGTCAGTTTTTGTATGTTATTTTCACTATTCAAACAAACCTAAAGTGGGTTTAGTTGAAATGTTCAAAATTTAATGTGTCTCTTTGTGTTTAATTGTGTGAGAAACAAAAATATAATAAAGTCACAATAACAACTGACTGGAACAATCACCATTATATTTTCCCAAGTGATTTTAGCTTTGACACTTCATTCAAAGTATCGTTAAGGTTTTACTGTTTCGAATTGCCTTAATGATGCAAAAAGAAAGTGTTAATTTGTATTATTTTTCATCGAGCTCTTAACGTACAGGTTATGCTTATCATAGGTGTTGTTTTTAAGTGAGTGCTAAATGTAGCATGGATACAATTGAATGTAATTATATCTGATTTTTTGTTACAAATTTCACACATAATATAAAGATTCCTCTTATATTTTCAATGTTGCGTGGCTTAGTTGGGCGTGACGCACCGTTTTGTCGGCTGCTCTTGCCGATACGGTCTACATGCGCCGCAGTATCCGTCAACTAACCCCTGGTTTCGGCTTCCAGTTTTCTTCTGCTAGGGAAAGTATTCAGTTACCTTTGTATATCATGTTTCAATATTATCTTGGAACTTTTAATCAAATAGAAGGTCGTTTGCTACTACTTTTTTGTATTTAACTTTGACGCAATTCGTAATTTTATCTATTACTTCTAATTTTTTGTGACAAATACAAAATTTCTTTAACTTTGTTTCTACAGTACATTGCTCGGCGACGAATTAATCTAGGGATGAAATATATACATGTCTCAAAATATGGTATCATTTTTCGTAATCTTTATACAGTTGTTTCATTAAAAACTTCATAATCTGAGATTGGGATAGACTTCCAATTTAAACACTTTCTGTATTAAACATCCTTTGGATAAAATCTTTATCTGATATTTATAAACAACTATTGTACTAGGTATTATGCAACCACTATTGTTATGAAATAAGTTTTAAATTGCATTAACCGCAAATGCTATTTTTCAATTATTTTCCCACGCATTATTGAATATTCAGTCAATATGCAATCTAAACAGTGCTCCAGCGTAATAATTATTCAAATTGTATTTGTAATGTAGCTTCATGGCAGGTAACCTTTCTTTTGTTTAAAGAACACTGCTGCTTTATCAAGATCATGTTCTGTAATTATAATTGTAATTTTCTATTACATTTCAATCCTGTAATCTTGTTGGATAAAGGCTCTTGTAATCATACAAATTTCTCACTATCATCTTTAGAATGCGTAAAACTTGACATGAAAAATGAACAAAATTAATAAAAACTAAAATTATATCTACGTTCAATTATATATTGCATTTATATTCGCTACCATTACTAAAATCGTGACAAATTGTGTACTAAAAATGTTACCGGTCTATCGTGTTTTATGTCATTTCATGGATATCGTTATGTCAGATTAAGCGGTACTTAGAACGGTATTACAGATGGCGATGCAATTGTCACATTGGTTAAAGTGGGACTTTTGGGCACGACCACAGCCCAGTTATGAGGTGAAATGCAAGGTCGGGAACCGCTCACTTATTGTGCTCATAAACTTTTTTGTCATGCGTCTCACAGAGTTGTATTGTTGGGGACAAATGAACTACTCCATTGAGACAGATATGCCGTGCGATACTTAACTCGGAAACGCGTTTTTTCACCACCTTCCGTGATCGCTGACGATCGAAAGCCCCACTTACTCTGACGCAATATGCATTTATCTCTGCATGCATCAGTATGTAACTTCAATTACGCATATGCCGATGTAAATAATTGCACAGCCATAACAAGAAATTATTTATTAATTTATCTTTGAGTATCTTTTATTTTCAAATAACTTCTTAAAATATAATCATTTTCTTATTGTATTAGAGTGGACAACATTGGAGTGTTATTTATTTTTAGATTTTTCCGATTATAACCATCTATACCCCGTTCATTTGAATTGCGATTGCCAGCTTAACATTCCCACAATATATAGCAACGATTATGCTATCAAATCTATTGCACTTTTATTATTTCCTGTGGTTAACTGTGTAATGAAGCATAATTACCTTTTTATGTTTACGGATGCAAACCATAACCATAACAGAAGCTTAAATCAACAAGCTTCTTATGTATTGTTTATGTGAAACTCATCTGATCAAAAACTGCTTAAATGAAAAACCTACTAGTATCAACCATAATTATCATCCGCATTACCTGAAACAATACGAAAACATATGTTTAGTTACACAGAATAAATATAGCGAGGATGTATCACTCCTTAAAATTATTACAAATAACTTGTGAAATTGAATCTATTCGTAGTACTCGTAATTTAAAATACACCTAAGGTTGTCCAGCTAACCTTTACATTTAATACAAAGTGTGTTATAGGTAAAACACTCAATATCAAAATTTGTTTCATTTACGGTAACTGTTATTTTCTGTTCGTATACCTATACCGCGTACGTTATTGCTATGCAGCGACAGCCGACAAATGCTGAACTTGAACTTTATGAGCTAACGGCCAATCTAGCCGTTTTGCCTGATATGGTGCTTGATCCGACAGCTGCAAAGTGCTTGCGGTTTGCTTCAAATCCGTAGTGGAAATGGGCTAGCTGTAAGCATTTGTATTCTACTCGAAGCGCGACCACAAATCGAGGGGGAGTCTTTATAGTCTCATCCCATAATGGCTTCAATAGTACCTGCAGCGGATAGTTGTTGTCACCTGTCGCATGCCGTTACGGCATCGCGGGTTTATCATCAGATATTACTGCACTTGTTTGATGGAGGTATAAGGAAACGTGTATGTTATAAAATTAAATAACATGTCGCAATAAGGTAATATTGCGAAGTGGACTGATATGCATGTTCTGAGGTGCTCATTCTCGATATCTTATTTACGTTTAACTGTAGAGTGACTAAAACTGTGTTAGGGATGACTTTATATTAATCTCTTTTTAGTTATATTCGCCTATTCGACATGATCTATCATTATCTAAAATAAAATCGTTACCTTCAGCTTATAGTTTTAAAAGGGAATTTTAAAATTATGCACGCGTACTTTGGTAGATTGGATGGTAGTTAACGTTTTTAAAACATCATCGTTTTCTTCCATATCCTTATTTTGCTGGATGTTTCGCTCTTCATTTGTAAAAGTAATGCTATTATATAAAATAGTTAACCAAAAATATGTTGAGTTTATTAATATTTTAACCGAATCGTCGAGTTTGAAGTCCACTCAGTCGTCTGCCTAACTCAATTTTACTAGTTTTTCTGTTATATCATTAATAAAGTGTAAAAATAGTATATTCATATTATATTGAGATCATCTCACCATGTACCAACAACTGGGCTATTTACTTAGTAAGTAGTTTACCATAAAAAAGTCGGCTATAACAAATGCAACACATGCAACTAACGGATCGTTCAATGAAGATTGTAGTCTATCCAACGTCAGTATATCGTTAGAAGTATCGAGTACCTTACTTGTACGTGTAGGACATCATTACCGCATGTCACCCGACGTTACATTACAGCAGAACATGCGCACGAGCGCATAATGTTCCCGGTGTAACATGAGTTGCGGCTGCATGGATATGTTTATTCCGATCGTTATCATAGTACAGCTCAGGTGTTTGTTATATAGTTTGTTGTGTGTTCATGAATTGTGCTGTTGCATTGTCTATTCAATATGATTTCATAACGATGTCGCGATCATTGATGTGTTTGTTGTCATCGGTATTGAGTTACAAGTAAGGTGTTTGTGATGTAGTGTTTAGTGGTATGAATAATATTGTATTGGTTTATTTTTGTGTATTCAATTCAATTTGATAATGATGTTTGAAATCTAATATTATGTCACAGACATGGATGTGTTGGTTCCGATCCTTATCGAATTACGGACCAGGTCGTTGTTTGATTAATATTACCTACTGTTTTTGGTTTCATCATCATCAGCTCATTAAACGTCCCCACCAAGAGGCACGAGCCTACCCGTATAGGGTTGATTAGGCCTTAGTCGTACACGCGGGCCCAGTGCGGGTTGGACGACTCACGCACAACCTTTGAATCTCATCGCAGGCGTGCGCAGGTTTCCTCACGATGTTTCCTTCACCGTTAGAGCATCGGTAACGTACATATGTTTTAGAAAATTCGAAAACCATTGGTAGTGGCGGATTTGAACCTCGCCTCCCGGTAGGATGGCGACAGCCACACCATTGCGCCACGACGCTCTCTCATTAGCATGATTACGTACCTATTATTTGATTATGAACTAAGAATGTATAAGCAAACTATTGTCCGACCTTAAGAAGTAACTGAAAGCTATCTTACGGTCTTTATTTGGTTTTCGTTGAGCCTAATTAAAATTATATAAGTTCAACAGTTCAAATGTACTTTCGGTGGTAGTCTAGCCCAAACTATTGCAAATCTCGTGATAATTTTAAAACGACTTATGATGTCCGTATTCAGACAGAGACGTATGATTCCATCTGATTGAAAATTCGCCTCGCTCTGTCTTGAATATTAACGTTGATGGCTGTGTTAGCGGTCGACGTCTGCGCCCGATTGTGATTTATGTTGTTGAAATTCGCCTGGAACACACACTTCTCATAAATAAATATATCGTGGGAATAAAACGTTTACTCAAATGGCGGATATGAAATATATATGTTTTTGTTGAACCGGTATCGTGCAAGGGAATTTCGCACTAGAATTTTTGAACGTCATTACTGCAGGGTGTTGTATGTTATTGTATACTCGATTGTAACGATTTCTACCTGAATTCAGTTTAAAAGATAAACTGGTAGCACATTAAGTACTTACGTCAAAAGACTTGCCTTTATTAAGCTAAGCCTGCACCTATTATTCTAATTCTATATATATTTCTAAATCTCTATTATTTTTAGCTTGTGTTATTATTTTATGTGCTAATATATTAAACAATTTAGGCTGACATAAAAACATTATCCTGTGAATGAAAATCCTATTATTAAACGCATTGAAAGTGAATTAGGATAAATCGACCCTCAGTTCTTAACAATAAGATTCAATTCTATTTCCAATGTAAAACACATCGCAAGCTTTCGTCTAGATTGTGGTCAAGAGAAACATCATTAACAACAACACAAGATTATAAAGCGAAATAGGTTTCAAGCATACTTTGTACGCACGCATTCTAATCTCTGAAAGGGCAGCTTAAACAGTGAACTCTGTATGCCGCGTGACTCAGCGCGGCCTATGTCAATAACCTAGGTCAAGGCACGTTACCTAAGGGCAGGTCGGAATCAATTTGGCCGAGAGTACGTTGCAAGTGTGCCACGAGGGTAAAGTAATCCGTGAGAGCTTTTACCGTGGATCCATGGAACATAGACCAATCACCGTTGGTGACTTGATCTTGACCTCGCAGGGAAATGTCAGCGTTCATTATGAGACGCGGTGTTCTTGGATGGATCATATCTATGTAGAATAAAGAAAAAGTTAATTTAAGTAAAAATCTTTACTATTTAAGATCAGCGTTCAATCTGATGATTATAACGTTTAATAGCGAAATACTTTTCGTAAATCATGAAATTTCAATCAGACTAACAATCTCGAAATTTGGCAAGATGTAGACATTCACTTACAACGGATTTTACGATACTTCACCTTTAAAGGGGTCCAATGGGAGTTGTAAGTTTGTATAAACGTTCCTATGTTTTTGAAGTCAGGAACGTAAATTTTATTTTTTCTATAGATTAAATGAAGTTCTATTATTAATGTTCATTTCACTTCAACTCAACTCATACGAAGACACATGAGGCCTCAAGTTATATATTTAACCAACTGTCAGGAGTATGATTTCCGCTTATTAATTCCGTAATACCATCAAGTGTGATTCGAATTCGTTATCTTTTACAAATCGGGCGTATGTTTACACCAACTGAGCAACCAACAATCTTACTCATCGATTGAATGGACCAACACAAACAATAAAAATTGTTATACCGGTCAAAGGTTTAGTGCAATATAAAAAATCGTTTAACATAAATCGAATAAATTCTGATTGGACAGCCTGAGCTTATTACGGTCAAACCTGTAATCGTGATCGTCGGGTTTTGCTGCTGTAAGTATGATGCGAATGACAATATTTTGATGTCAACATCGATACTTATCACGACAAAAAGGGTAATCAGACAACCGCTTGCTCGGTTCATCATTGGGTGTTACTGTTTTGTTTGCTCTTGACAGTTATAATCGTTTACGTAAAGCTATAAATGCGTACCTCTTGAACATGTTTTGTAACACAGTTACTCTCGATGATGTTATTCGTGATATGCTCACAAAGCAATCGCGAAAAGTGTTCCGAATACAGTGACAGCACACATACTTCGAATGAGCGTACATTTACCTAAACAAAGAGCCTACAACTGTATTCTTTTTGAGACACGGGTGTCGTATCTACCTTATATATACAGAATATCAACGGTAACTATGTATAACCTTGGCATGTGATACTTGCTTTAACAAACTTACGCAAATGTAGGGCCCATGTAGGGCGGCGGTGTCATTTACCATGAGATGACCCGTTTGCTTATTGGCCCCCTATGGCATAAAGAAAACTTGGATTGTCATTATGTATTCAATTTGTAAAAACGATAATAACCTGACAGCGTTTATTGAATGTGCTTTAAAAACGTCATCAATTAATTATTTTTCCTACCTTTTCTAGGTTTTGTCCATTTTAGGCCCATGGCCCCCAATTATTTGGTATGATATGCGTTTTACCATAGCTTTATGAACAGTAGTTTGTCCATTTATTTGCGATTTAAAAGCACTAAGTTTTGCGCAAAGTTTTATGTGACGATAATAAGGTTAGGAACTATTATTTTAAACTATATTAAAATATGTTGTTACAATATGTAAAATTACGGTGAACCACTGAAATTTAATCAGCAGCGAAAAACATTGTTTCGAGCAAAATTGTTTGGGATTCTCTTACAAGTGTACCGTTTCAATTTACTATGGTTGCTTCTATTTTACATTAATAAGTTACGCCGATCTCCGTTGCTTCTCACGGTGCGACTTAGACCTTCAACGTGGAAACTATATCGGGAATAATTTAAACTCATCCATTATTCAGATTTGAAATTGCCTATAAGTGTTCCAATTTCTCTCTATTATGACTGTAATGATATTGTTGTATTCGGACCTTTACTACAAGTTATGTGGATGAATACATGCTTTATCAGAGCAATGTTATTTATGGGATAGTAATCAATGTTGTGAATAATGTTGCTGCTTTTTTACCGTAATGACATTAAATTATGCTATAGTTCAGTTGATTAAGATATGGGTCTACATGGTGTTTGCGATTGGGAATATTATGCCATATGTAAATTCTATGCACATAAAATGATTTATATTTCGTTATGTGTAATTTGTAACTGAGAATGTATTGATTTGAATTATTTAATATTTAAACATGGTTGTCTGGTTGTTCTAAAGAAACCAAACTATATACATTTCTGAAAATCTATGCCGAAATCTTAAGTAATACAATTTATATATGTATTATTATTTTAATTCAAATACCTGTATTACAAAAAATATTCGAAATTGTTTCAACTACGCGGAAGAATTCACCCGCAGTCTCATTATGCTTAATGCTATTCTCTGGTAATTCGCTTAGGCTAACGACTTTTGAAATTATCCTGTGCTTGACGTTATGTGGTGTTTAACGCTTCATATACTTAGTTACTTCCGCCTATAGCCTAATGCAGCAAAGGCGAGTGTACCGGCCTCCATAAATTTGCGCGATCCATTGAGGTTTGGATTCGCTTGCGGTAAGCCAGACAAAGGCGAAAGACTAGAAAGCCGCCGCATTGATGAAGGTCGTGCGATTCTATATGTGGTTGTCTATAGTTACAAGTAATACCACGGAATTGAGAATTCTCGAACATCACATAGCAACGCTTAATGACAGTTAAATAGGTGTGACTTGATGGAAAGTTGTGGTTCTCAATTATTTCTTTTTCTGTTGCTAAAAGTTTAAAGTTAGTGGTAATGGTGAACAAGTTTGGAATATCTAGTCCTACTCGTAGATATATGTATAACTTCTTGGGATTTATACATTAAACAAATCAATCGGCCCATAATGTTCTACTGCAGAGCATCAGCCTATCTACACAACGTAGGTACCTATGGGGAGAGTGGGCTGGTAATACAATACGCGGGTCCCATGTGAATGGGTGGGTGCTACTGTCTACTTCCTTAAGGTAGCAGCTGTGACCGTCCCTTACAAAAAACGAAGATATTCTTAATGATATTAAAATGTCAGCCATCCTACAACTGACGTCGCCCCTTACCAGTAAATCCCTAACAGTACAATTGATTGAATCATGAGTCATGGCACCACCTTTATCGCTTGGTTCCTTATACCAGAAGATCGTCACGTGCGGAGACTAAGGTGATAGCAATTGTGGCCGCCATTACATCCATGAAAGGACAAACGCGAAACAACGGTCAAATTACGATCACCAGTCACGAAGGGAAAGTCGAAACTTAGGGCCCACGTCGATAATGTGCCTACTTTTCAAAAACTACAATGCTCTTTATCCTTCTCCTTGTTTCAAAAAAACAAGTCGGCACAAATATCCCGATTACTAAATAAATACTAATTCAACAGTTTTTTTTCTGAAGACGAAGTACTTATCATCATGATGATGATGATGACTAATTCAACAGATTTTTTTTTCTTCGTCTTCAGAAAAAAAAATCTGTACACGAAGTACTTACCTAGGAAATCATTTAACATAAGAGTAGGTTTTATGGGTTGCGCCTGTCAATTTGATCAGGAAAAATAAAACCTATATGTAATATTAGTTCACGAATGCTCTGATAAATTAAAAAAAACTTGAAGTTCCAAAGGTGAGATAAAAATCGGTAATGAGTAAAAAGACTGTATTTTTTACAGCCGAGATTGAAAACTGATGCTATTTGGGAAGGCTGGTGCCCAATAGTGGGACGCTATAGAGGCTGATGAAAACATAACAATTAAATAACGTCAACTATTTAAAAAGACCTCCCGCAACGAACTTGTTCACCAACGATTTGTTTAGCATCCATCGATCACTCGCAAACTGTACATCAATAAATCGCAAATGAAAAAAATGCATGTCATACATGTAACATTTCATTTTTTTTAATATTTGCGTAAACTGTATGCGTTCAGGTCACTTCTAAGTGGTACAAATCTATTTTCATACCTGAGATGTGTACAAAACTAATTTACACCCGAAACGTTATTAACGGTACACCATTTTAGCGGCACCCCGGTTGTATTTCACCGTATCGGATAGTACGCGACTAATTTCATCTGTCTTTGAAATTTTTTACCTTGGTTTCAATTAAACTGGCGACGAATTTCCGGTCCGTCGATCGTGTTATGCCTTTTCACGGGCCGTGGCCCTTAGGCGGTATACAATATGGTACCAAATTATCCGTCGATGGAATCGCTCAACGGCTTCATTGTACGCCTCTCGTGGAATTTGTGAGTAACGGGAGATATCGTGCAGTTAACGTCACTAGGAATGCGTGGAGTGCATCTGTGTTGTCAATCATGTTCACTTATTTTGAGAACCAGATGACGCACGTAGCTAAATTTGAATGTAGTCTGTTACTAATCCTAATGTTTTTTTTCTATTGTAAAGGATACGGAAGTATTCAGGCTGTATTAATTAGCAGAACGAATGAGTGCAGAATTTTACTATTGAGACAATATCGTTAGGATAGGATCGTTCCTATGAACGCATTTTAAATTAAATTTTGAAATTATCGGAATTTGGGCCCAGAGCGTCTTTTATTGGTCGGCGGGATGTAGGTACCAACCTTACGGATGTATGAGTAACATATGTACGTTTCATTGAAATATAAGAACGAATAAGTTGTTGTACTCTATAAACACTACATTTATACCTTTCATTATTAGAGTTTAAGCTCGAAGTAAATAGAACTCCGAGAATTTAAGTTTTAAAAATCCCATTCTTATGCTTACATTCTTTGTATATTTTGCTAATTTTTACAATATTCCTTGTAGTTATATATTTAAATTTTAATTCAGGTCAACAATAAAACAATTTACTTATATATAAGTTTTTTACGAATATGAATATAATATACGAATAGGCATGATGTTTCCTTCGTATTTTTTTCCCAGTATTACGCTACTGGCATTTCATAAAACTTTATTAGCACTTAAACTTATCATTTTTTATATTAAATCTTTTATATAACATATTAAACTCTCATGAAATTAATATTACTTCATTGAAATTACCACTACCGGTGCCCGTTTCAATAATTAGTTTCCTGTTAAAATACAATATAGCGATACTAATTTCATATTCAAATCATGTATTTCTCACATGCTATCATCTAAACAGCTCAATCTAATGTTTTTATTAACCTTTTTCAAGTATACTTTAGAACAACGATTACACGCGCCATGTAGCAATTCATAGAATAGTTTAACTCATTGTAAATGCTTTATGACCACTGTTTAAGTTTAAGTAGTCTCTATGTTGTGATTTAATGTATTGTTTATAGTTGGCGTGCTACTTATTTTGTGAATTCATGTATAAAACGTTTTTATATTAAACATAATATATTCAACTCTATAGATTAATAAAAGGTACGGTCATATCTACATCAATTTTTTTTGTCATTTCCTGATACTTACGGTGTTTCTTACAGTACCTACATCTTTTTACCTTAATAGTCTTCAAAAGCTAATAATACCATATCATCACTTTCTCGAATGAATCCAATATTCATTTAAACATTGTGATTCAGATGTTTTGGATATAAACATCTTGTTTTTATTCTGTTCAGGCGATTTTGGATATTAAGATATATTACATAAATTCGTAACACTAATTGTACGATTTAATACAGGTGCAATTTTATGTTTGGAGGGCGTTCGTATAATAATTGTGAGAAGGCGATTTCACACTTTAAAGCTCCATAGAACACCAGGCTACTACGATTACATTTCGTCAATTTCATTTAAACTAAGAACAATGAGTATTCATCGCAAATGGTGAGCATTCGGAACAAAGATCATTAAATAAAGTCCGATTTATCATCAACGACGAATTAATAACACACCCAAGTCATCAAAGCACATCTCTATTGACAGCTCAAAGGTACAAAGGCCACGTGAAAGCAACTATTGTGGTCCACCATCGATGACTTATTCAATGCTACCGACGATGCCTAATAACCCATCTGCGACTCAGTTTTACAACTGGCAACTCATTTGAGAAAATGAAAAGCGTTTGTATGCATCTATCTCCTTTATTGTTGGTAACAGCTTGTTCACAATGGCAACTAAGTTTATCAGACCGGATGATGATGCTTCAGAATCAATTCTGGCGCTTTCACCTATTACCTACCTTTTGTACGGATCACGGTTGTCAATATACTCGTAATCTTCATGTAATGGTTTAAAAATCAAATTGAATCCTTGACGCGAGCGGTACGGCTGGTGCTTTCTCTATAAGGCGCACATAATCATACGCTCTAATGTATGAACCCAAGGGTTAATTACGAGCCCACTAACAACTCTTTAGGCGAGATTATAACATGAACCAAAGATTTTTCTCAGAATAATTCCCGTTAGTTTTAAGTTAGGTACGAATTAATAAAACCTTATAATTCCAGTGCGAATTGCAGCACCGTTAACTTCCATCATATACGGAATATTAACATCAACGTTAGTGACATTTTGTAATGTCTCTATAATGTTCTGTGGTTTCTGGATAAATAAAGTCTCAAATGAAATAATCTTTTTTATATCATAAAGTCTTAATCATTTTTTCTCATTAAAATTGCATGTTTACATCCAAAAGTATATGCTGATAATGGTAATGCTTCGTCAGGCCTGTTTGTATGTTTGTTAAATTATGTTTTTGTTACTGCGTTCGGATCTCGACATCGGTACCGTTGAACCGGTAGGTCGATGCTGGTGGTTGTGACCCTATTCTTAGTATCCCAATAAGGCTCCATTATATACGAACGGGGGCAGATCATAATTGTCTGAACATTGCTGCTACGTTTTATCTCTGATTGTGCATTACACTGGCGACCTTATTGTTAGAATTTAATAGCGCATACGTCATTATTTTAATGAACTTTGTCATGATATTTGATTTTAGGCGTAACTGAATCGTAATGAGGTTTTATGATTTTAACTAGTATTCCTCAAGAGTTTCGGTGGCCCATTGGTGTAAACATTGTTTTAAAGGTCAATTTCGCATTCCTTATAAATTACAAAAAATATAGTTATTATTTAAAATATTAAAGATCCAAATTGAATATAATAAGCTTATCATTGTTAAGAAGAGTATTATTTTTGTACTTCTACGAGTATTTTAAGCGAGTGTTGCTGCAAAGCACTAGTTTTGAGATACATTCCCAGCTTCCCATTACACGTGTTATAAAAAGTTCATATATGTCTGGAAACAATTGAAAACATCCAATTCATATGCAAATCGTTTAAATTATTCCGCTTTACTGATTACCGACACGCACAAAGAAATCATAGGGGTGATCTGGTATTTAGAGATGCGAAACTGAAATTACTTCACATTTCTTGGTACGAGTATAACAGCAAAGACTCTAGCCCTACAATTCTGTGGAATTGCTGCAGTGGCCAAAATTATGCTTAAACAAAAATCTTTTTAAGTTTATTAGTTATATTACTTCTTCTAAATACAAATAAGACAACAATTGATACTCTGAGGCAAGGATCGTATAAGTCATAGTTTCCACGTTTTTATATTCGAATCGTTTGAAAAAACCAATGTATGACGTTAAAATAGGAAATTATTACACATAAATATAAATTCATAACTGGCATGAAATAAAAAATTATGTGCTTATAGGACCTCATTCTTATTAAGCCATAGTTATTTATGAGGTTTGAGAATATACATACAGTCTTTTCTATGATTTAACCTTGACATAACATCTTTTAAACACAAAGTACCATAAAACTTATGATCATGTTTCATTGATTGTTTACTTAACTCTGTCTGATTATCGTTAACAAAGGGTTTTGCAATTAACTAATTCACGCTTGGTAGGCGATTGGAGATTGCAGTACCTATAAAAGGCTAGGCTGATTGAGAGAGCGCTGCCACCAGTTCTTTGCTGAATGTTTGTCCCTAAGCTACCTCTCACAGCACCCGCAGAGATTAAGATTAGGGTTGGTGACAATTCATTGTTTTTTTTATCTGCCGTCGCCACTCGAAAGGAGAGTTTTTTCTTAAATGTGTACAGGACGGTCTGGACGCTCACCTGATGTTAAGTGATACGCCAGACAATGACAGAGCGGCATTAAAAAGAGAACAACAACTGATAGACAGTTATTATCCTCCATCAATGCCGCACTGCGCCCGTCACCAGAGACAACAGATGTTAGGTCTGTAATTTCACTAGCTACAGTGCCCTCATCCCGAAACAGAAAAGTGCATAACACTCCTGTTTCACGGGATGATATCTGGCACTGCGGTGGTACCTACCTAGACGACTCTGTATCGAGTCTACCACCTAGTGACCTATTATGGAACTACTTACACAAATAAAAAAAAACGAAAAAGTATTTATGTAGGCACAACCCTATTTGTAATGAAGTATGCGCGGATTTTACATCGCACAGAGAGATTAGGATTAGATTAATCGAAGGCGTGAATTTCTTCATGCGTGAGCGGCGTGAGGTGAGAAAGGTTTTCCATGGAATCCTCGATTTGTTTTTAGCATCCGATATAGTAGTGTCGCGATATAAAACAGCCGGTCGTGAGCTGCGCGTTGCCCGATCACATTTGTGATAAGGCCTTTGTGTTATCTTACCTTAGCGTCTTTGTTACGCCGCAATTTAGTGTTAACCTGTTCAGGATGTTTTAGAAGCTAGATTTTGTGGAGAGCTTCGTGAAGCAATAGCATGCAGTAGGTACTTACGCACAAATGGTTTTATGTTTCTTGCAGGATATGTTCATCTTATTTTAGTCATAGGATGGTGGCTTTGTAGTCAATACAATGAAAGTCTTTTGAATATTTGAAAAAGAGAATATAAATCAATTGTTTTTTCTATCTGGAACTCGAAAGAAAATCAGTTGCGGTTCTTTAAATATGTATGGTTTCTTAAAGTTGGCGCCCTTCATCCGGCTGAGGACTGAACAAGGGATTCTCCTGATTTAAAATATATATATAAACATACATAAAAATATATATATAACATATATATATATATAAACATACATAACATATATAAATTTTAAAATATCCTTATTAAGCTTGGCTCGGGTATCAAACCCGGCACTTATCACTCGTGAATTTTTTGTCCCATTTAGTAATTGATTTTATTAAGTGTGTTACTATAGGTATTGAAATGACTATGACACTTTATGTTGTTACAAATATATATTCTTTTTTCATTCATGTTAGTATGACTTCAATCCAACGTAATATCTTAAGTCATGTTTATAAATAAAACCAATTAGGTTATTTCTTAACATATACTTAGGCCGTTTGCATAATAACTCAAACCGAAGCAAAACCGATAAGTGCTCTAACATCGATGTATTTATGAATGTTGTGTTTGAAAACCAGTTAATGTCAAGTAAAATAATACCCCTGGGTTCTGAACCTGTGCAATCTGTTAGAGTTCTAGATCAAGGTAAACTTTGTTCACAACCCAACACTTTAAGCTAAAAATCTAGTCATAAATATTTTAAATAAGTTTTCATGATACGACCAAATTATATATATTTACAAACGTTATTTTGTCTTTGAATATATATGACTGCGGCGGCTGAGGGTAATTACTTTATTGTGAATTGCTTCCATGTAGGATTTCAAACATGAAGCAATCGCATTTCACCACCTGCGGGTTTTTTCATATCTGTAACTAAATAGAAGCATTTAAAAATAAATAGCATAGTACTAACCAAGTCTTTTCTATAATATATTGAAATCTATGTAAAAATCATTAGTAGGTAGAAGCAGATGCGGCGGCACGAGCCATCGGATTTCGCCGAGCACGTGCGCACGCGCATCCACACCCATTGCACGCACACATACACTCGTACAATTCGCGGGCAACCTTTGCATTCATTCCGCACTCCAACACACTGACATAAATTTAATTTGACCCACGCCAAAGCAGGGAAATTGTCAGCGATATATACGTGCTCGATCCCAATGTAGGTTGACTTTCGTCCGCTCGCAGCCGCCACAACCGCAATGCAAACAAGAACAGTGGTCACGTTTCCCAGATTGCCACCGGAATTTCTATGGCGCACAGATCATTGATACAGCTAGTGATCATTTATTTTAATTTGCGGAATCCGCAACAAAGCAATATAGCTCGGTCGACAATTCACCGACTTACACTCGTCGCCTTGAATATAACTCTCCAATGGCAGCTTCCCACGTTCGCATGCTCCAAATACTGTTAATAGCGTTTCTTATACTCTATGTTACCTTTATCACCTTCCGAGCCCAGGTGTATTTAATCATTTCTTTGAAGACTACTTTATTTTTTGTCAAAGAATGGCTCAAGACAAAGATTTTGCAAACGCTTAATTGAAACCCAATTAAAATTACGATACGTGTATCTCTCATTTGATTGAGAATAATGTTTTCACTTTTCCCTATTATCGAGCAAAGGTGTTTATTAAAGCAGCATCGCAAAGTGACTTCGGCTATTATTTAATGCCTCTTAGCGATGTGTAACTTTAATCTCAAACTTTTGCTTTCTATTGTTACGTATCGCCGCGGTGCAATTTAGTCTGCGGCGCTGAAATTGTCCAAATTTTTTTCTGCGTTCTTTTTATCGGGCGTGGCGCTCGAGTGTTGTGAATAGCGAGTAAGTTGACGGAATAAAAACGAATCACGTTTATTAGTTGCGATTAAGTTCGGCTTACCGAAACGCGGCTCGCTGGTGTACGGTGGATTGGACAAGGCATTGGAAAAAAGTGCATACCGCTAGCTGACACAGTGCTTTATTGAACACAATGCCGTTGGATGCGGCAACGGTAGAAGAGTGCGGTTGGAGATACCAGTGCTATAATGGGAATGGTTTAAACACATTTGCCAAATCTGCTACCTGAATAGGTTTTACCTCATCGCAGCCTGCTAGCTTGCTGCGGTAAAACGGGGTAATAAACATTTAGCCGTAATCGTTGATTTGATGATAGAGCTATACTTACCAAAAATGGTTGGTATAAATTATTTTGAGTCTGACGTGATAAATTAAACTTTTTTTTCTTTTTAAATTAGTTCGAAACTTATAAAGAACTTTTATCCTTTTTTACTTTTCAACAACAGCCCAGGACAATACTTATGGCCTTAAGTCTATCAGCGGACTTAGGGCCACTTTTTCGATAGTGAAAACCCCTTCTATGATATTACTTTCTAATGACATAATTTAATTGAACTACATGGAAGTTAATTAAAAATGGCATATTGTAAATTGGTTGTGCTTCTCTTAACTTAAATATATATAATATTTCACGATCTTAACTTACTGAATTAACTTTCGTAGACAAAATATTAATATGTTTTAACTAAAAGCACAATATATACAAGATTTTATAATAAGGTAAGGTTTAAAGTTCATTGGAGTAGAGTACAAATGTATGGGATCTTAGGAAAAGCTTGATTTTGCTGATAAGCAAACGTGGCTCGGATGTTTTTCTTAATAACTATCCCATACATTACCGAGCAATATGTATAGGCGCTGCGAGTTTCGATCTGAAACCCTTAACCCTTACATCGCCACTGACGGATGTTTCCAACGGAAACAATTGATTTTCTATTGTGTCTGGAATCCTGGCGGTTAAAAGGGTTAGTAAAAATTCAATCAAGAAAGAAATTGTGCGATGTTTTCCCAATTTGTTTAGGAGTGACATTGCTGAATGAATCACCGTATAGTCTAAATAAAGATGATTCCGTATGTAATATCAGCGACCATTGCTTAAAACGAACAGATGGGCTCTTGATCGCTTGTTCCTTTACCTTATTTCAAACTCTCTAGAACTTGAGGCCTTTCATTCAAGGATTCGACTGAGCGGTATTTAAATCCGCTTTTAATCACATATATTATTCTAGAAAAAGTAATTAATGTAGCCAAGTAAACATTACCAATAATACCATTTTGCGTATCCACTACAAGGAAGTTTATCGTCTTACTTACTCACGGCTTACTATGTCAAGTTGTTCACACGCGTTGCTTCTGAGCGACTGTTTGGAGTGTTGGCTCGCGTTTAAAGTGTGATCGATACGCAGATCTATACAAATATTATGTTATGAGTAGGTAGAATATAGCCAGTATGAACTAGTTGTTTGTTTTTATATCCATATAAGTATACAGTCATTTATTTACTATAATAATGTAAGACAAAAGTTACTAGTTATTGTCATAATAAAGTATGAGGACTCGATGGCTTTGAAGGTAGCACGTTATGATGAGATCACGCAAGTCAAAGCCTATTATTAATCACGAGTTCTTCAGAGGGCACGTTTAAACTGCTTGTCCCGACTACTGCCTTTATCTGTCTCCCCTTTGCCATTTTGTAGTGAATAACCTGTGCCCTGTAATGGCACGTTATAGGCTAGTTAATTTAGTTAGCTATGGGTAACTGAATATGTCTAATTATAGCCAAGGGTATAACTGGTGTGTACTATAATCATACGGTAACGCTGATTTTATTATGTGCATTTATTATACGCAAGCGAATAAAAACCTGAAACAGTTAGCTTTCTAAAGAGATCATTAACGCGATGATGCTGATACACGTTGTTTCCATGAGTGCACAATTTTACGATATGAAACGTACTGTAGCACAGATCACTGATATGGTTCCACTTTGGTTTTGATAACGGTTCTCTGTGATAAGGAATACGTGCGAATATTCGCGCATGTCTCTAAAGTGGCACTAGCATTACGGGTATGTAATGAAAACAGGAATTAGCAGCAAGAATGTTTTTTACTTAAGATTTCAATCTAACTGCATTTGATGGGCCCCTTTAGCGAATTCACGGGTCGTACGTGACACTTGTCATGCTTTTTATGGCTTTCTTTGAGTGTCAAAGTCAAAACCATTTATTCAGATTAGGCATGCAAAAAGCACCAAAATGTCAAAAATATACAAAATACAAAAAAATCATTCAAAATACAAAATTCATTTTGATACTTGGAGAAAAATCGCTTTAGTGGTTTTAGCCTGCTGAAGAACTCAACAGTTCAGCCTTTTTAAACAATTGTTAAATGTACAAATCGTGTATAACACATATGCATGTAATTCTATGTATTTTTATAATTCTGTATAACTTTTTAGTGAATTCAGAATATATTTCTTTCAAATTCGTGCCTTCAGTCCATTTTAAAATAACTTAATTTACAAATACACAACAACCTCGTCAGCTTGCNATGAATCACCGTATAGTCTAAATAAAGATGATTCCGTATGATATCAGCGACCATTGCTTAAAACGAACAGATGGGCTCTTGATCGCTTGTTCCTTTACCTTATTTCAAACTCTCTAGAACTTGAGGCCTTTTCAAGATTCGATATATTTATCTAGAAAAAGTAATTAATGTAGCCAAGTAAACATTACCAATAATACCATTTTGCGTATCCACTACAAGGAAGTTTATCGTCTACTTACTCACGGCTTACTATGTCAAGTTGTTCACACGCGTTGCTTCTGAGCGACTGTTTGGAGTGTTGGCTCGCGTTAAAGTGTGATCGATACGCAGATCTATACAAATATTATGTTATGAGTAGGTAAATATAGCCAGTATGAACTAGTTGTTGTTTTATATCCATATAAGTATAGAGTCATTATTTATTATAATAATGTAAACAAAATTACTAGTTATTGTCATAATAAAGTATGAGGACTCGATGGCTTTGAAGGTAGCACGTTATGATGAGATCACGCAAGTCAAAGCCTATTATTATCACGAGTTCTTCGAGGGCACGTTTAAACTGCTTGTCCCGACTACTGCCTTTATCTGTCCCCTTTGCCATTTTGTAGTGAAACCTGTGCCCTATAATGGCACGTTATAGGGTTAATTTAGTTAGCTATGGTAACTGAATATGTCTAATTATAGCCAAGGGTATAACTGGTGTGTACTATAATCATACGGTAACGCTGATGTTTTTATTATGTGCATTTATTATACGCAAGCGAATAAAAACCTGAAACAGTTAGCTTTCTAAAGAGATCATTAACGCGATGATGCTGATACACGTTGTTTCCATGAGTGCACAATTTTACGATATGAAACGTACTGTAGCACAGATCACTGATATGGTTCCACTTTGGTTTTGATAACGGTTCTCTGTGATAAGGAATACGTGCGAATATTCGCGCATGTCTCTAAAGTGGGACTAACATTACGGGTATGTAATGAAAACAGGAATTAGCAGCAAGAATGTTTTGCTTAAGATTTCAATCTAACTGCATTTGATGGGCCCTTTAGCGAATTCACGGGTCGTACGTGACACTTGTCATGCTTTTTTATGGCTTTCTTTGAGTGTCAAAGTCAAAACCATTTATTCAGATTAGGCATGCAAAAAGCACCAAAATGTCAAAAATATACAAAATACAATAAAAAATCATTCAAAATACCAAAATTCATTTTGATACTTGGAGAAAAATCGCTTTAGTGGTTTTAGCCTGCTGAAGAACTCAACAGTTCAGCCTTTTTAAACAATTGTTAAATGTACAAATCGTGTATAACACATATGCATGTAATTCTATGTATTTTTATAATTTGTTAGAATTGATTTGGACGTAGTCCTGCGCTACCTGCGCTACGTTAACTTACTTCTGATTTATCAAAGTTACTCAGATGAGCTTATGTGATAAAATTGATAAACAGACTACTCATTAATAAGAGGACTCGTATTCTACTAAACAAGTGCGTCTTTGATTACCGGTATAGGCTAGTTAAATTTTTAACTGCGGTGTTAAAAATCAATTGTTGATTGATTAATTTTAAATTGATTTAAGGACTTCACAAATTTGAATATTGCTTTACAAATTTCTCTATTCTAGTAAACTTGTGATACGTAAACTATTTTACGTAACCTCAAGTTTTGAATATGTTTCGTTAGCTTGACTGTATAACTTTTTAGTGAATTCAGAATTATATTTCTTTCAAATTCGTGCCTTCAGTCCTTTTTAAAATAACTTAATTTACAAATACACAACAACCTCGTCAGCTTGCGATAAAATGATCACGACATATATTCGATTATGGCGCAATACGTAAAAGCTCGTACCCATTGACAAGTCGACACACAAGAGGTGTTCCATTCAACATGCACTTGTTACCTGTTCGGTCCACATGCGAATTGCGTTGAGTACGAGTATATAAACGGTGTAGCGGTGTATTTCGCCTTATTAAACTCGATGACAAATTAAAAGCTTCGCTTTTTATGAATTTCTGCTGAGGGCTACGAGGCTGTGGGATATGAACCTTTAGCGAAATTTCTTGCAGTGTCAGATATAGTTATCAGCTTTTATGTTACGGGAAAAGGAAACTACCCACTGAAATTAATGGGTATCGTGTAAAAACCTCTGTCGTCTTGAGTTGCGAATGAAGGGCATCGTTTAACTAAAATAATAACTACCTACAATTATTAGTTTCCCTTAACACTGCAGTGTTACCGTCAGGTTAGTGAACTGGTCTTCCTGTTTACTTTATAATATATATTATAATAGACGCTCCGCGAATACTGCCTTAACTTTGCCTGTGTGTACTGCATCCAAGGATTGCAATTTTTTTGCTAGCATTTAGCTATCCTGACATTTGCAGTCATTTTTGAAAAGAGCAACATATAGGTATCTTCTGGGTAAGCTTGAAACACCGTCAGCTGCATCATAACTTGCCATCCGTATGAGCAAAAAAAACAATGTTATTTTAAAAATATCCATTCGCTTTTCCAAACGTGCAATACCCACTTCCTATTAGTGTTGTAATTATGAGTGATACAAAATCTATCCAACTCAAAGGAAGTGTATGAATAAATCTCGATCTGATCTTCTGATTAATTAATTTATTACGAATATCATCAACGTCAATTGAAATTGTATGTAGCGATGATAAAATCTCCTAATCATTTTAATACAAAGCCTTATTTAAAATCGAATACGATTATTCGATACGTTGAACAAGTGTCAGTTTCAATGGGCTCATTGAATTGACTGAAATTGTGGCGCCGTATGCGTGTTAATAAAAATCGCTGTCAAAATAATCTCGATGTCGAATTAATTTCACTTTCGATTATCTCGTAATGAATTGAGAGGTCAGTCAGGCCGGTAACTTTCGCCCGGGCTTTGGAATAAATAATATTGGCATTATGTGTGCAATTTTATCTATGGTGTTATGAAATAACAATAAACCTGTATATGGTGTTGATGTTGTTATTTTTTTTTCAGGTAAGCGTAGAATTATTGCCGTTACTGCTGATGCGGGCGTGTCGTATGTATTGAAGATAAAATAGATATTTAATATGAGCGTCGGTGGCTCATTGGTGGACTGTTGTCTTCCAATGGGTGCGGGTTCAAATCCCGCCACGTACTTATGTGTTTTCGAATTTTCGAAATTACATGTGAGTTTATCAGATGCTCTCACGGTGAAGGCAAACATCGTGAGGAAACCTACACACGCCTGCGAAGAGATTCAAAGGTTGTGCGTGAAGTCGGCTAATCCGCACTGGGCCTGCGTGAACGACTTAGGCCTATACAACCGTTCCCGATAAGCTCGTGCTCCTCGGTGGGGACATATAATGAGCTGATGATGATGAATATTAATGAAGTCTGTTGCGTTCCGTCGACTCATTATAAAGGTTAGGCCTTAGGAAGTAACTGAAAGAATAAGCGATTCGGTCGACGCGGGTAGCTGTCAATTACCATACCTCCGTCACCAGTCGTATGATCAATCTTATGTATATCATATATTATCGTTTTTTTATAGGATTTGTTCCTTTTACTGTAGTGTCTAGGTTAATTTATTTCACATTTTCTTCGCGTATCGTATGCGAGTTGCTTGGCCCCAGAGTTACTTCGTTTCTATTTCGCAGTTAGAACGAATATAGTAAAATCAAATTTTTATTGAGGTAAATTCATCAAACTTTGAAACATGCTTGTCCATTAACATAATTCAACAAGGTAAGTGTGTGTTCTTATATTATTATCTATTAATTTTATGTTGCATTGAATCGTTATCTCAAAGGTTGATCTTTCTCTTCACAATAGATCTGCATTGAATAGAATTAGATTGACAGTAGGGTCAGAGGCGATGTATTCAAAATCGGCATTCTGACATAATGGCTTAGGTTTGCGCTTTCACTAGCATTTAGTACCACCAATTAATAAGCGATAATCGTTTTTTAACTTTAAGAGATGCTTAGACCGTACTTACAATGGAAGTCTTCTTAACAAAAATAAATTACATTATTCAAAGGTAAACTCTCTTCAACGTCGTAATATATAACAATTCATAAGGTACATGTTGTCAAATGCATACGTGTCTGCGGATCCCACATATTACATTACATATTATATTACCCTACTCTGTAAAATAGGTATTTAAATTAAATTTTATAAATATTTGATATTTGTAATGTTATGTGTGGATCACGTTTGAGTAATAAGTTTAATACAGTGAAAATAAGTTTAAGGAAGTCATTGTCATTTAAGACTTGCGTCTTATATTGTAAAAAATAACGGGTTTCTAAATCCTGTGATATTGGAAATGTTCAAAGGTATTGATACAACCAGGTGTAAGAGCGAAAAAATGTTTTAGGCTCATTACCTTTTATTGCCATGACAACGACAATACTAGGTTTCTTGTAAAATGTCTACCATTCGTAATATTGTGTGACAGTCGCAGTCATCATTCAATAACATAGAAGTTTTTTTTAATAGTGAACACTGAAGTTAAAAAATGATTTTATTAGTGTTGAAGGCGGAGCATTTCTTCCTTAATCTTTTTGTATAAAATGGTGCATTTCTACTCGGTCTGAAATCAATGTAAACTTATATAAAATTATTTTTTTTTAAATTGCCTTAAGTATGATTTGTATACTATTACGAAAGATAAATTGTTTTTTTTTCTGGTTAATTTATTAAAATTTAGTTCTTTGTAATGCAATGACGATATTGTCAAAGCACAACATTTCGCGATATGCTAAGAGTGAAAAGGTTTTTCTACTGACCATGATTACTGGCTAGTTAACATATTTCGTTTGCTTTCTAAATTGTAATGCGATCACTAAATAGATGCAATGATTGCAATTTGTCACAATTTACTTTAACAACTTTCTTTCTTTATCCTTCAAACAGGTTGAATTTGTACAAACCCATTTTATGAAATAAGCAATAGGCCAAACAGCCTATTTTTTTTTATTTCTTCAAAAAAGTACACATAACAACAAATCTTCGCTTTCTGCCAAATTGTGTAACGGTTTGTGGGCAGTCGATCTGATAGTAAAACTGACGAACATATTTTAAAAATGCACTACAGGAGTTTGTCTCATCATTCAGCTTGAAACACTGCTTTTTATACTCGTGCGATAAGCATAAATTGTATGGCGGGTAAAATAGGTCATATTGTAATATAAAATTGTCTAGTATTAGGCTGCCCATAGGCTCTGCAGGAAAGTCTGTATGTACCCTGCCGTAGGACGTAATAGACTGTTAATACCACCCGGTATCGATCGATCCCTGGGCAGTTCAAACATTTGTGTGCAAGAACATGTCTGTTTGTAATGGTCTAGGTGTTTTCTATGTATAATATGTATGTATTTACAAAAAAATATAAGTATGTTTATCCGTTGTTTAGTACCCATAATACAGGCTTCACGCTTAACTTGGGTCTAGATGGCGCTGTGTAAATTTATTAATAATGATAAGGTATCAAAGAAGACTCTACACGGTATGTAGGTAATCAGGTATTTGTCAGTATTACCATCGGTATGTATATTATATATTGGTCAAATTTTCTTTTTAGAAATGCTATGACCTTAATAACTTTCCCTTAGGTGAATGACGGCGTAATAAAGGCTCGATTTTCAAATCATGCTCAATTGAGCTATGATTAAAAATCGCTCAATCATGTTGTCGCGTAGCAAATTATCATTCAAATCATTAGTCACTATTAGTCATTTTTCGTAATGGTCTGATTTTCTGATAAGTACTCTAATAAAATTGTACATGGTTAACTTTTGGGATGGGATCAAATATACGTGAATGATCCCGATTTAATACATTGAATAAAACTACTTCAAGGGATATTTAATGTTGTATCTTTACTATATCCAACATTTTGTTACTTTGTAATCACCAGTGTCACAAGAAGACTTTATACTAAAAGCATGCCTAGAAAATACAAACTGTTGCTATAAACATATCAGTTGCTGATCACGCATATGTTTTCAAACCTTCTCTCTCTCTCTCTCCCTCTTTCTCTCTCTTCAACCTACCGCAATCCACTACTGGACATAGATCTCCCTTATCGCGCCAGATATCCCGGTCCTCCGCTATTCTCATCGAACCTCCATTAGCGTAAACCCTTATACGGAGAATATTATAAATAACAATGGAAATGATTGAGTCAGCTTCGTTGGTCACTGCTAATAAGGCTTAAGGCTACAAATACATTCTCCTTACATTCATTAACACTAACTTTACAGTTATTACATCAGTATAGCTGGATTGCTTGTTTACATGACATTTCATAAAAATAAAACAATTAAATACACTTTCTACAATTACATCTTGTTAGATTCGCTTTCGTACTACTGCTTGTAATACCATCGATGATGCAGCAAGTTTGCCGTGTCATGTTTATTTAAATGATTTAAACTATCATTAGTCGATTAATCTATCTGTTGGCCAGTGTTTATTATTCGCTGTTGCACCATTTATCTATCGAAGTTTAAATATTAACCTAATACATTTTTGTAACGCCTTGATTCTAAAATTACTCTAATCTAAACGCCGATGTTGTTTTGTTTTAACGTTGATTCTATATTTCTTAACAAACCACTGGTATATAATCCTCCCGCATTTATCCAACGTGACTCTATTTTATTTAATGTTTGTCTGTAACCCATAATTTGAAAAATCTTGCCTTTTAGAAAGTTTAATTTGAAGCTTCATTGTCTTCGTTTCAAAGAAGGGCCCGTTAATAAATTTAACGTTTAACGAATTGTTAAGTAACTGTGTATCTCTATTCCGTCTAAAACGGTAAGTTATTTCATTTTGTTTCGCGTGTGGCATTCGCGTGTCAAGTGTAGCGGATAAACGCATTTACGGTACTCGTGACGCCATCTTTAAATGACTTTGACGAATCGGTTATATCATTGGTTGCATGGAGCAAAACCTCGATCTATATATTATTCTCGTATCAGTCTTACAACCTATTGCTAGACTGGGTTCTCCCAATAAAGAAAAATCGTACGATATGATGCCATAACGTGTATTATGTAAACGAAACGTCACTGTTATTGGCTGTATAGTCCGTGTACAGACCATGGTCAACGCAACCCACTATGTTTTGAAGTTACTATAACCTGAAATGGAAAACGCCTAAGATCCAATATATCCCAGTCTTGATCTATAAGATACCATTATATTACTATTATACATTGTATTTGGTTAAACCAATAGCAGGGAAGTAATGTAAATGCCATAAATAACAATGTTCCTATGAGCTCATTACTGTAATAACATGCCGTCCAGGAAGTGCAAGTATTTGCATCGGCTACCGCCGCATCTTAGTGCAAATTTATAAACAGGTATATAAACTGGTTAGATGAGTGAATAAAAAACCAGCTCCATACGTAATGGCAACTGTAAACGCAATGGGTATCAATCGATGCGAAGTTGTTCACGTGTGCGGACACGATAAATGAAACATTTATGCAATAACTGAATGGCCTTGAACGATCGACAAGTCAATGTCGGACGCCTTATATTGCACATTATGTCATATTCTATGGTTATCATTTGTTATTTTGTCTATGTTAAAATTGAGGGGGCATACTATTGCTAATATATTTACGTTAATGTTTGAAAAGTCAATTACTGCAAATTTTCGCATCGTAATGGAAACCGGCAGAAACTTTTTACGGCAGCATAATGATACTTTTCTCTAATAGGCGTCAGGAATAGGAAATGCTTTATTCATGAACATTTTAACGAGACGGTTTTTTAGCTGCGGTCGTATCAAAACGACGTACTTGCGTTTACCGTAATCGAATGCACCTTTCACCGCGACATCTGACATTCGAAATAATGCCCATTTGCATCAACTTCGTTAGTTTTGCATAATTGTAATTCGTCATTTTCTGGTTGCGGGTATGCCGTAGCGTGTACCTACGTCGTGCATGTTAGGTGTTATCTTTTCTATCTTGGCTACTGTCGATGCTTTTTAAGTGATTGGCCTGCATTCCTTTAGCGCTGTCACCATGATATTAATTACAATTTGTATTGAGGCATTCCGCCGTACATGGTCAATTAGGTAAAATAATGCAAAATATATAGATTATAGGTGTTTTCGTCGATAATCGTGCGTTGTTGTAGACGTCTTCAAAAATATCGTTATTATTATTATTAGACGTCGTCGAGAGCATTATTTAGACATCAACTCAGACGTATTAAAATTGACGTAAAGTTATTCTTGTATCTTCTTTTCTTTCTTAAAATGTGAGCTCTAGTGTTACAGTTTCAGCTTTTTTATATCCATTTTGCAATAAATGTAACCTTTACTGATTAATATCTCCATCATGATAATAAAGTAATATTCTCTAATAAGATTAAAGAAAGTAATCTTGTTTAGCATCATGCTTCATCTCTGATCCACAAACATACGTGTCCAATTATAAAATCTGTTGCGGTATATGTGCGTGCACTTGCAATTACCGTCATTTGTGTCATTATTAAATAAAATGTTTAGATCATTCCTATCATCTCGTGCATTACTCCCGCGTGTTGGTCTAGTAACACACTGTCACAGCTACAATGAGTGCTCACGTAGTTTTGCTATAATTTACACGCGGTGCGACTGGGTCATTGTCGTATGGTAATTTACACTAATATGACAAGCGAAAGTTTAAAGTGCACTAAATTTCCACGGTAATGTTCAAAATTTACACATATATTAATGTCTTAATTACTTAGAATTTCATAGGCGAATTACCTTTATGAAAATCGTTATTGGTCCTTTCCAAGTTTGAAATTGAAGATACACATAGCTTAATTGATATTTACTTAGTTTACATTATTTTATCAGGAAAATACTGCTGAAATAAGAAAATCTGTAACTGCGTGCAGGTATTGAAAGAATAGACAATTTATCCGACTTCCTTTAAGTAAACATTGCATTTTATATACAATTTCATATTTATGGTTAACTCACACATACAATAAGTGAATAATATGTTTTCACAAAAGCTTAGTGATATCAATGCTGTCAGCATTATATATTATAATTATTTTTCAAGGAAAATCTTAAATGTCATCACATGTTTTGAAATTATATTTTATAACAAACGGTAGTTATTGTGAACCATTTTGATAAAACGAATTGCACCCATTCAACGGAAAAATGTTGTTAGGAGCAACGGGTAAATTCGTCATGGCATTTTGCTAAATATCTTACGCTGGTATCTTTTTTGTAGAAAAAAAAAACAAGTTTAATTTAACCAGTTGGCCCCTAAACTTTTTGTTTTCGAACTTTGTCATGGTAAAAATTTCGGTATTTAGGTCAACAACTTCGCGGACAGTCACCGTTCACCAGTTCATTAATTCTTAAAATGTACAAAATTAATGTAAAAACTTAGCACAACATTATGTCAACTTTATAACAACAAGATCAAAATAATATAAGAGGTTCAAAAGCCTTTATATGAATCAAACATAATAAAGACTCCTAAATATGACCACAATCGCAGTCCATTCATAAAATAAGTTCACGGTGTTTAAATTTATCACTTGAAATGGCATCGCAACATCTATTTGCAAAACTTATGCAATACTTATGTATTGTTTGAGTCTGGGGAAAAAAAGAAACAAGATGCACGCTTCTTCATAATTGATTTTGATGAAAATGTCACGACGAAAGAGTTTAATTTGACACGCATTTATACGAAGTTATGTAATAAAAAACAGCAATGTTTTGTTTTTACGCTAAGTAACGTGGTTTAGTCTAGTGTTATCGGTTTTTTATCTTATATTTAAATGAACGTGTATTTAATTTAAGACAGCATGTGACTAATTTTAATCTTTGTATAGATCTCAAAGTTGTTGTTATTAACACAGGCTACTTCCCATCTGGTAAACTTCATTTTGTAAACCTCAAATTATACCTACCAAAAAGTTGCGTTTCGTAAACATTTCATTTCTTCATGCATTTAATCCCATCTACAATTGTTATTTTTGTACGGTACAGTCAGAGTCAAATTGAAAGTAGATAAAGGTTTTAAAAAGTTTCACAGTATTGAGATAGATTCTCGATCTACAAAATCGGTTAATGTGTGTCAAAATACCATATGCCGCAAAAGAATAGGAACGTACGCACTTTCGTTTCTGCTTTAGATAAACATATATTAAATAAATACATTATTGCTTTGATTAATTTTATTATATTGTTACAAGCTGGGGGTTCTGGATAAATTATTGCCAAACACGAAGAATAACACGGTGATAGATGGATGACAAATATATGACAACGTTATTATTATTTTCGTGTTATATTTTACTTACTTCACTGTACCCATTTCAACATAAAGTTTACTAAATAGGAACTAACACATGCAATTACTAAAATGTACATTTCGAAAATGGGAATAAATGTATCAAATATATAATGTTTACCAAACGCAACTTTTTGGTAGGTATAATTTGAGGTTTACGAAATGGGAAGTTTACCAGATGGGAAGTAGCCTTAACACATTTATAAGAACATTCTAGATTCACACCTATATATTATTTTTCCTTTTGTTTATCTTTTTGGTGTTTCGTATCCAAATTGAACTTTGAATTGCATGGTACTATTTGGACCACAGATTTCCCAATACAGGAGATGGGGCAATCCGCATTTTTAAGTGCGACAAATGTAAGCTCAACGAGCATACACTGGCTGCCAGTTTACGCTCTGTGAGACGAGTCAAGACGCACGAGTATTAGAAGAAATTACCGTTTTTTCCCAAAATGCCATCCTGTGCAATTGTAACATGCCATCGTCGCAATGAATCAGTAAATTTACAAAGAAATATAATAACTTTTCACAGGCAAGAACCGAAAAGAAATTGCGACACTGGGACTGCCTATAAACTTGGCGGCTTGTCCAGTCTAATTGTATATTCGGATGTCTGTGATTTGGACCGATGCAATAATCTGACTGATTATATCCAAGCTAGTTCTTAGGTTATGTTCCTAAGGTACTATGCCCCTTTCTCCTCGGACCATCGAACAGATCCGACTATCCACTTTCTAACCGTAATGCGTACTGATTAATTAGACACGATTAGTATCAATACGAACTTTGGAATATTTGCCACGTCTCGCGAAAGTGAGATTTATTTAGTTACGTCTCAAATCGAATTAATAAGGTAAATCACTGTAATCGTTTTCTAAAATAATTTTGAACTTGATTTGATAATGGTGTATTTTCGTTATAATGATACTTAGGTGCAGGTTATTTGCGTGAATTAAAATTATTTCCTTTAAAGAGATTCCATTTTTAAAGATTAATATTGTTTTTGTAGTTAACATTAAATAGATATTTAACAGAAAACGTATCAGTTAACAATCAAGATTTTATATTGTCTATAGAAAACATAAACTATGTTGTAATAATATTACAAGTTTTCACGATTTACACTCTTATGCACTATTAATGTCTACAAAACCTTATAAGCCATAGCAAAATGTAAAAATATGTAAATGATACCAAAACATGATAAGCCATAGTAAATTAAATAATCAAACAAATCTTCAGGTTAATATATAGAGAAAATAGATCTAAAGCCTTAATTGAATTGTAACACAATTATAGGGATCAACGGTCCAAGACGTTAATGATTAGCGCTCATAACAAAATTGATAAAGTAAATGACATTTCAAATGCTAATGGCTGCTAAAATACGGGATCACAGTACATCTCGGAACAAGCTGCGCATTTACGAAGCTCTTATATGATTATACATAAAGGACAAAATTGTGCAAAAACGTGTAACACGGCATATGGCTGCCATAGAAGTTACGAGTCCGTTACTCCTGATGGCGCCTAGAAGCGGGCAAATTTATGATTCTGGTGCCGAAGATCAGCTCTCATGGGAACGAAGACCATTAGTTTTAATAGAACATTTAGAACGTAGTTATATAGGCTAGGTACTTTATATAATCGGAATATGTTATAGGTATTTTTCTGTCAAATTTAGCCGAAATGTATATACAAATGGTTATATCGTCTTTCGACATAAATAGTTTTAAAGTAAATCAGTTGAAAATCAATTAGTGGCATGCTAATGTCCACACCAAAAGATCATTATAGCTTTTGAAAACGTTTCTTCATTCGGTACTTATGACAGATTGACTATATAAGAGTGAAAGTCCGCTTCAGTGAATAGCGTCTTCTAAACCAAACTAAATTTGTTTCTTTAAATTTTGCGGACTGCCTGTTACTATGTGGCTTTAACCACAAAGATACTAATGATAGGAAAGTAACGCCTTTTGGACAGTTCTTGTATTTCTTTTTTTTTTTTCAGAGAAAAAAATCCTTACATGAATTTATTAATCTAGTAAAAACGGAAAAATGAACTCACAAATGAATACCTCTTTACGCTCCAAACAAATAGTGCAAAGAAGCTCGTAGCTTGTAAACGTAAGTCGTAGTTTTCGCCTAATGGAAAAAATCTGCGAAGTGTTAAAGTATACTCGCAATTTATCATCCCTTAATGCATGGAATTATTAGTTTTTGCTGATTTCTAAGTTTTTATCCAGTGTTCGGTCATAATGTAATACTCGCTAAAAATATGTAATACTCCCCAATAATTACCCCTTTTTGCAATACTCGTGAACTAATGGAATCTATTGTTGTGCAGGTTTTTGTTAAATTAAAATAATGGGACGTATGCAAATCAATTTCGTTTACAGTGCTATGTACGTATGTTATGTAATGTTTTTATTAAATATAAACGATTGACGGTAAACTTTATCGTCGTGAATTTACTACGAAACCATTTGTTCGTTCCTTTGAATTTAATGTTACCGTTTCCTTTTTTTAGGTGTGGTTTAACTATGTTTAAGACTACGTATCTAAAAAAATACGTACTTTCAGACTTTACATAATCAAATAATTAAAATGAGTACCATTTCGGACGCGATATTATGAGCAATTAAAAGAATGTAATTGCCTCAATTTTGGATCATTGCCCTCCACTATTACGGTGCGTCGCATTTATGGTGCATATACTTAGATAAATTTTCAAGACATTAACTCACGTTTATTGGAATATTTTAGTATGGCTACATGGCGTTAAGTATCTGCCGATGTATTTATTATTTAATTTTTCACAGTTCTTGAGCAATCGTGTTTCAGATCAAACTAGTAAGAAGAAT
>PQWD01011753.1:0-84746 GCA_019425675.1 Leucinodes orbonalis
GCTATAAGTTACAATTCCAAATCGATAGTTTCATTTCACGTTCGCAAGAGTTATCATCGGGCCAAATTAACATTGGGTACATTATCATTGAGCGTCGGTGGCTCAATGGTGTGGACTGTCGCCCTCCTACCGGCAGGGCTGTGGTTCAAATCCCCCTACGTACCAATGTGTTTTCGAATTTTCGAAATTATATGTACGTATTTGACGCTCTTACGGTGAAGGAAAACATCGTGAGGAAACTTCATGCCGCCTGCGAAGAGATTCAAAGGTTGTGTGTGAAGGCGTTCAACCCGCACTGGGCCTGCGTGGACGACTAAGCCTAATAGGCTATACGGGTAGGCTCGTGCCCCTCGGTGGGGTCGTTTAATGAGCTGATGGTGATGACATTATCATTTCGACAACTGCTTCATTTAGGTAATGCAATGCGACGACCCATTCGGTGTAATGGTTGAGACGTCGGCTATTAGATCGAGGGTTACGGGTTCTTTTTCCGGGAACTTTTATTTTCGAAAAAAAAAGCGCGGGCGCCATGTGAACTGCGCGCCGTATAACGCGGCGCACAGCTAGTAGATAAACATAAATGACTCAACCCAGAATTGAAGCATCAAAAATAAAACCAGAAAAGTGTTAATCCCTAAGCGCTGGAATTGTTGGATTAATTAACAACTCCGGGACGCAATTAAATCCGTTGTTTACCCATTTAGGATTAGCCAATTTGCCTTATAGCGGCACACCGGAATACTGACATTTGCATACGAAAGATTTCAACTTTCACATTGTGTTGTCATTGTCAACCCACGTGGTGTAATGGTGGAGACGTCAGCTACTACACTTAGGGTTCCGGTTCGATTCTAGGGCTGTCAGTACAAACATTTGTGGGCATCACGTACACGTCTACATACACGTCTGTTTGTATTGGTCTGGGTGTTGCTATGTGAAAATGAAAATGTTTATTCAGTGTGGGTCCTTACAGATCACTTATGAATGTCAAATGAAGCTACCACTGGTTCGGTTTTAGTTCTGATGTATATTTATAAAAACAAGTACATAAGTCTGTTTATCCTTCGATTAGTACCCATCGTGATCCACGCTTAAATTGGGGATAGATGGCGCCGTGTAGACCATTGTCATCAGATCAATAAACATACCTACCGAGACGCACGAGCTTACCCGTACACGCGTGTATAGTACTTAGTCGTCCACGCGGGCCCAGTGCGGATTAGCCGACTTTACGCTTAACCTTTGAATCATTCGCAGTCGTGCGCAGGTTTCCACACGATGTTTTCCTTCACCGTAAGAGCATCAGATATATATAATTTCGAAAATACATTGATATGTGGCGGAATTTCAACCTGCACCCTCCAGATTGTAAGGCAACAGTCTACACCACAGACATCAGAATATACATTAGACTGGATAAGCCGCCAAGTTTATAGGCAGTCCCAGTGTCGCAATTTCTTTTCGGTTCTTACCTGTGAAAAGTTATTATATTTCTTGGTAAATTTACTGATTCATGGCGATGATGGCACAGGATGGCATTTTGGGAAAAAACGGTAATTTCTTCTAATATTCGTGCGTCTTGACTCGTCTCACAGAGCGTAAACTGGTAGCTAGTGTATGCTCGTTGAGCTTACAGTTGTCGCACTTTAAACGCGGCTTGCCCCATCTCCTGTATTGGGAAATCTGTGGTCTACACCAATAGGCAGTCAACGCTCTGTTTGTGTGTTTATTTTATTGTTATTTATACCATGTTTGAACCCATTGTTGCAGCTACCTATGCCTGATGGGGTGTGTGTCGCGCGCTGAAAACGCCGTGCCTGAAGTCCGGGATAACATCCACAACATGCTCACCGTGTGCGCCGACATCTGTCTGCCTTGTGACGTCGACGCTGTAAGTATTACCCAGTCATTGTGTTTTTTATGTTATAAGTGAACAGAGTTCTGGAGTGGAGACCGCGTCTTGGCAAGCGTAGCGTAGGACGCCCTTAGGCCCGATGGACCGACGACTTGCGAAAGGTCGCTGGAAGCTGGATGAGAAAAGCGGAGGACCGGGATGTCTGGCGCAAAATGGGAGAGACCTATGTCCAGCAGTGGACTGCGATAGGTTGAAGAGAGAGAGAGAAGTGAACAGAACGGTCTGGACGCTCACCTGATGATAAGTGATACGCCTAACCATGACAGAGTGGCATTGGTAGAGACCAACAACTGATAGATTGTTAGATTTTCCGTCAATGCCGCACTACGCCTGTCAACCGAGACAACAGATGTGGTGTCTTATACCCGGTAATTTCACTAGCTACAGTGCCCGATCCCGAAATACAAAAGTGCATAACACTCCTGTTTCACGGGATGATATTTGGCACTGCGGTGGTACCTACCTAGACTACCAAGTCTGCCACCTAGTATTGTTCATCATCATCAGCTCATTAAACGTGCCCACCGAGGGGCACGAGCCTACCCGCATAGGCTGATTTGGCCTTAGTCGTCCACGCGGGCCCAGTGCGGGTTGAACCTAGTATTGTTAGTGTTGTAAGAATACATTTCAATCAGTATTTTTATTTTAAGAAGAATTATTGTTGTATAAAAGAAAGAAAGAAATAATTTATTATGTTTGCACATCGTAACATAAGTATAAAAAAGTCAGTAAAATCACACTATTTTTTTTTCCTTTTATGAGTGATTATTACAGTTATTTAGGATATGAAAGTAGTCCAGGCGCTGGTGAACTACCGTTTAAATACAAACTGAAGCAAGTTCGACATAAAGAGACTCACATGGAGACTGGGGGGCGCCCGTACCCCCCCAGGAATGGCCATCGGGTCCTCCCATCCAGTCGCCAACTGGCACTGTGGAGCATTCCGGGATTGTTCGCAAGTTCATTGTGCTACGATGTCCAAAGTGATTGGACCCACTCAGCATGTGCCTTGGTCCGGTAATCGGACCCTGACGCTGATTTTCCGTGAGCCCGAGTGAGTAGACGCACGGAAAATCATCACGTATGTATGTTGGGACTGGCTAGCCGTTATAGGCTGATGGTGATGTGTTGGTGTTGGTCCAGCGGTGGTCGGCGTCGGCGGGCGCGGACCGCGTGGCGGCCGGCCAGTCGGTGCGGTGCGCGCTCGGCACGGGGCTGTGCGGCGCGCGCGGCGAGTTCTGCGCGCTGTTCGCGGGCGGCGGGGGCGTGCGCGCCGCCAACGTCGTGCGACTGCTGCGCGCGCTCGCTAGGCTACAGCCTCGATTGGTGCAGGTAAAATACTGTGTTGTCTTTAATTTTTTTTTTCGATCTGACTGCAGGTGTTTTTGGCCGCAGATGGCATTTACAACACACACGCAGATACATGCACTCAAAAACGCACACATACACACAACTGCGCATGCTGCACACATCTACGTGCTCAAATGACCTTCGAAATGAAAACATCAGATGATTTACGTCTATAACGTATCTGGGGGCACGGCAGTGCCCCCGCCAAGTCGAGCGCGAAGCAACCAACACTGCCGTACCATCCTTTACAGGATCCATTTCGCCGCATTTTCAGACCCCAATTTGAGAACCTTTGTATAATACTAGAACGCTGAAATTTTCGTCATCTATTAAGATATAATAACATAATTTAAATCCAAAATTTCAAGTCTGTAGGTTATTAAGTTCTGACGTTAAGCGTAAGCAAAGTTTCCCATTTTCGACAGATAGACACTCACTCACTCATGATCATCAAAATAGAAGTAGTACTTCCCAACTCAGAGAGTTGAAATTTGGTACAGAGTTAGGGTTTAATGGCTACATAAAGGAAAAACTATAAAAACTTGGATAATCGAAGATCTGGAGTACCTGGTGATCCTGCTTAGATAACAAAAGAGCCCAGCCCAACTATAAGAGATCGACATACCGCCTTTAAACAATATATATTCAACATGGTGGGCCGCTTCATCCAATGTCAAAAATCGGGGGGTACGGAAGTGCCCCCGCCAAGTCGAGCGTGCTAGACCAATACAAACAGACATGTTCATGCACACAAATGTTTGTAGATACTGCCCGGGGATCGAACCCGGAACCCTTGGTGTAGTAGCCGACGTCTTAACCATTACGACCAATGGGTCGTCCAACTTTCAAGTTTCTACAAAAAGAAGTGAAGTCCCACCAAAAATATTCTGTAAAAATCTAGCCAAGTCTCGATAGAGCTGCTTGATTATCTCTAAAAAGTAATAAAATCAAGACAAAGACGTCAAGTCTAAGGTTCCTTACTGCGATTACTTTATCATTATGGTAAATGTTGTGTGACTTGGCCGTTGAACATTCTTTATACGTGAGTGCATTTGTCAAGCCTTCAATTGACTGGTTATTGAATCACCGTTTTCTAAGTGGCAAATTTTATTGTCAATAGGTAGCTTCTAGCGTTTTGGCGACAGATTGGTGCAATGGTGGTTTTGTATCTTCGTGTACTCTTCAACGGCCAAGTCTCACAACATTAACCATAATGTTGTGCGACTTAGACTTGGCACGTCTTTGTCTTGATTTTATTACTTTTTAGAGATAATCAAGCAGCTCCATCGAGACTTGGCTAGATTTTTACAGAATGTTTTTAATGGGATACCAACTACTTGATCTGAAAGACAGTGATTTAAGTTACACTACGGGTAGAAATTAAGTTTTGTACCGACAATTTTATATGACATTAAGTGAACGCCTGACCATGACAGATGCAATGTATCTAAAGATTCGCTTCTCTGCATTTCAAAGTTAAAACATATCCACTACCAAAACGTATCGTCGTTAGCCATCCCATAAATAAATAACAAAGATGCTGGTACAGTTTTGTGCGTAAAAAACCAATTAACACACCCATAGAGCCGATGTTTGCGCGGGCACTTAATTAGTTGGTCCGCCAAGGGTTTGCTGAGCACACAAGGGTATGGGAGACGACACGCTCATACTAATGTGCTTGTTAACTTTGTTACTACTGGTTACGGTGCTGTTTGTATCAGTTGAAGAAGTAAGAGATTTTGTGTTAGAAGGGACGACAACTTCGCTTACTAGGTAAAGTGATACCTGCATATGATAGTACTGGTGTTGTTGGTTCAATAAGTTGTATATATGGCCGAGCCTGTCATCATCAAATTCATTATACGTTCCACCGAGGGGCACGAGCCTACCCGTATAGGGTGTATAGGCCTTAGTCGTCCATGCGGATGTTTTCGTAGGTATGTTCAGGTTTCCTCACGACGTAAAGCGACGGATAAACGTTGGAGACACCGACGGGCTAAGGCATCATCAGCTCATCAAACGTCCCCACCGAGGGCCCTGAGCCTTCCCGTCGCGGGTGTATAGGCCTTAGTCGTCCACGCGAGCCCAGTGCGGGTTGGACAACTTCACGCACAATCTTTGAATCTCTGCGCAGGCGTCCGCAGGTTTCGTTGTTTTCCTTCACCATAAGAGCGTCGGATAATCGGCATATGTTCGGCTAATTTTGTTAGAGAAATGAAGAAAATGAATACAAACAGAAGAAACTCAATTTGAAAGAAGGAAATGTAAAATGACAGATGTCGAATGACCTTAACAAAAAAGTTATACATTTCCCTACAAGACAAGACAAGATTTGGTAACATTTAACCCTTCCGATTCCCATGAAATAATGTCATGGGGTCAAAATGACCCCAATGCCTCGTGTCAATACAATATCGGTGTCACTGTCTCACAGACGTCAATCATGTGGCTCACTATTATAATCGCCATTAATTGCCTACAATAGAATTATGACAATAGTTTTGGAATTAGGTTTGGGAATTTCAGAGGTCCGATTTTAGGATATTCTAATTTTGGTGTAAAGCTAATTTTGTAGACACGTATCATATCTATATGGATATAATTATAACGCGTCGTTACACATAATCAGCATTATCTTCTTCATCAGCAGTACACAGGTTCCGGGCCTTCTCGCATAACATATTAGGTGTTTCAGCCTGCGGTGGTAGAGTCATACAAATATAATAATAAAATCGACGATTCCAAAGTATCTGTAAAAGATTTATTTGAATAAAGATATTTTGATTTGATTTGTAATGTCATTATTACCCAACACATCATCATCAGCTCAGTCCCCACTGAGGAGCACGAGCCTACCCGTACCCGGGTGTGTAGGCCTTACTCGTCCACGCGGGCACAGTGCGGGTTTACTGACATCACGTACAACCTTTGAATCTCTTCGTAGGCGTGCGCGGGTTTCTTCACGATGTTTTTCTTCACCGTAACAGCGTGTCTTAACCATTTCTATAAATACTGATGTTGTGTGCTATATCAATCTCATTGATGTAAAATGTTCCGAATGCACCGACAGCACACATATTTCCAATGAGCGGACATTTACCTAAACAAAAGAGTACAAACTGTATTCTATTTGGCGGTTTGTTTCGAGGCACGGATGGCGTATCTACCTTTATATATACAGAATATCATTGGCACATGTAAACATAGTTTTGCCAATAAAAAAACAATATAAAAACTTCAATTAGGGTGTGTACTGGTTGTGAAGAGGTTTGCAAACAATTCAGTGGCAGTGTAGATTTTATCCGGGCGGGCGATGCGCGGCCACGCGCGCGGGGATGAATAATGCTGTTGATCCGTTGCGATGTAGTTAACATTGTTTGGCAATGTAAGAAAAAATGAAAAACATTTATTTGACTACACACACAACACAATACAATTATGCGGAAAAAAAACCCAAAGTAAAAAACACAAAAAAAAGGAAAGTTTATAGAAGAATCATGCAAAAATAAACACGAAAATATAAAATAATAATCGTTGTTTGTGGTCAAATAGACCCTACCACAGCGTATACTGCCGTGGGTCATTTACAGTTCCTAATGTTTGATCAACATTGGCCACGGCAGCGCTGGTACTCTGACAGAGCCCAAGTGACGATGCAAAGGATAAGATAGATGTAAGCATTCGATGTGATAGCTCAATATACATTTTCAAAATACTTCATCATCATTGTCAGCCTATAATGGCCTACTATAGGGCACAGACCTTCCCGCAAAGGATAACTATGGGTATATTAGGCCGTAACTCACCACACAGGCCCAATGCGGTTTGTGGGTGCTAACGATTGACCTCCTAAGACTCTGAAGCTAGAGATCATCTTTCTTTTCGGACGATCAGGTAATTCAGCCTGCTATCTCTTAACTAAATTTGGAAAAAATCGCACAGTGCAGTTTCTTAGCGGGATTCGAACCAACGACTTTCGGGTCGCCGAACGCTATGCCTATTGGTATTGATAGTTTAGGAGTATACAATTAAAACAGTCATTTCGATAATCGATCTTTTATAGTATCGTAATTATGTTCTATATATGCTGGGAATTGTAACCTTTGAGTTAATACCTATTTTAACCCTTTAAAGCATCATGAGATAATGATAGCTTAACATAATGGGTCGAAAGGACCCCAAAGTCACGTGGCAATAATTGTGGTATCGGTGTCACAGATATGCCAATCACGGTAGCACAATAGCTAAATCTATTGTACCAATAATTTATTGACCATTGGTGACAGCTAGCACGAGGGTTAGGAAATCTGTCAACATTTAAGATGTGTTTGCGGTCAGATAGACCCGATTGGGATATATGCTGATGAATAATTCCGAAACACTCACTTTGAAATATATTCTGTCTAAATACTTAAATAAATAAATAAATATCCACTGACATTCACACAGCGCCATCTAGCCTCATATAAAGCGAGGAGCTTGAAGTTAGGGTACTAAACAACTGATAAAGATACTAAAATACATTTGTTTTCGTAAATACATCCATATTATACATAGAAACACCCATACTATTACTGATATGTTCATGCACACAAATCTTTGTAATGCCCGGGGATCGAACCCGGAACCTTTCGTGAAGTAGCTGACGTTTCGACCATTAGAAAGAAAGAAAGAAAGAAAGAAAAGATTTATTGACCAAAGGTACTACACATGAACAGAAAAATAATAACAATTTAAAAGCAATTTAATTACACTATATAGGTCGTGAAAATAGTTAAAATTATTATTACGATTATTCTTTTATTAAATTAAAAATTCCGTATTATAAAAAATACATTAAAATTGTCTCAGTTGATCTTACCATGACGTTAGAAATAAATTAATATTTACCGATACACACCAGTAAACAAGGAGTTTTGTGTTTTTTCGCTAAAAGGCATCTTTCTATATTCGATATACACGCTTACACACTTGTTTATAAGCAAAACGATAGTATCATAACCCTCAGGTCGTATCAACATAATCAAATTTGCATTAGACTCGATGCGTTAATACCTACTTAACAAACTCGGCAATCCGTATCAGCTGGATCTACACCAAAATAAATAACAGCAACGGTTTCGAGTGATTGCATTAAAATGCGCACACGTGCCGGCGTAATGCGCCGCGGTGCACACACCAAAACACCCACGCACACATACATGTACACTCAACCGAAATTCCCTCCGGCTCGAAGGACCAACTTGAGAAAGGTCCTTCGATTGGTATTTTCGAGCGATGATTTCGACGATGATAATGATATGATACATTAGATTTATATTATTTTATTTTTTATTTTACAAGGTACAACAACAGAATATAAACTAAATCATCCGTTATACAGCATAAGACGTCACATTCAAATTTATATCCCAGTTACAGATTGTACACAACATTTTAAATAAATAATAGCAAAACATGCAAAGAAGAACGGAGCAGCAAAAAATGATTGACATGAAATTACACTTACACAATAGATTTTGAAAATGAACATAATGAACAGTTAAAGATGTCAGTGTGAGAGCAATGATTATTATAGAATCGCATCATCCTTAATAAAGGAGAAGGAGGAAGATCTTGTTAAGAGCTTGGTGCAAGTGTAGTATCTTTTTTAAATAATATATTTATCATCGGAATTTAAAACATATTGGTCTCAGAGACCCGGGGGTGCACAGTGAAGTGTTGATTCAACACTCAAATAAGAATTCAATTTGCATTTGTTTTGAATATGTATTAACCAATATTGTGTTCGCAGTTATTTATTGCCTTTGCAATGAATATTGACGATGTACCTACTGAATAAAAAAATATCTGCCTTGAATATGCTAGTCAAGTATGGAATCCACACTTTGCAATACACTTTTCTAGACTAGAACGAATACAAAAGAGGTTTGTTAGATTTTTAGGTTTTAAGTTTAAAGTGCCACGCACAAGTTATATTGAGCGTTGTAAGCGGTTTCATCTGCAACCACTTTTTACGCGTAGGTCTGTTTCAGATATCATTTTATTAATGAAGATTGCCCAATCTTCAATAAACAGCCCTGACTTAATCTGTAAAATATTTTTGAATGTTCCGCCGCGTCATTGTCGTCAAAGGAATACGCTTTTCGTGCCATTCTCCCGTACTTTGTACCGTCAAAATAGTTTCCTTCTTAGATCAGCCAGGTTGTTTAATGAGCTGCAGAGACACAATCTTGAAGTAATCTTACACACTGGAAGTCTGTCAGTGGTTAGTTCTGCAGTTTCGAGGGTTCTCTCTCTTCCCAGAGTCATTTTTATATTATATTAATATATATATTTTAAGCAAAACATTTACAGGTTTATTTTCAGCCTGTATTTTAAGAACTAGAGTTAACAAAATAGTACCTAAATATTCCGTTTGTTCCCATTGTTCAGTATTATTTGCGATTGATATTAAAATTGCACAGTATCAACCACTCGAGTGCAGAGCGGTAATGCAAAGCAAACAGTGGCGTGCACTCGGCAAAAACGCAACAAACACACTTCGCCGTCGTCCAATAGGGAGCGAGACGACTGTGCTTGTGACAACAGTGTAGGGCTGCCACAATCGGCAAAAAAGTGTAGAAGTATGTTTATTCGTTGTTTAGTACCCATATTACAGGCTAAATGCTTAGTTTGGGACTAGATGGCGCTGTGTGTACGTCAGGGGATATTTTTTTTACATACATTATGTTTAAATACATCCATATCATACATAGACACACCCAGACCAATACAAATGTTTACAATACAAACATTTGTTTACATGTTCATGTAAACAAATGTTTGTACTGTCTTGGGATCGAACCCGGAATCCTTGGTGTAAAAGCCGGAATCTTCACCAATTACACTACATGTGTCGTCGATTAATAAAGTGAGTGCATACTGATTTTAGCGTCGGTGGCTCATTGGTGTGGACTGTTACTTTCCGATCTGGAGGGTGCAGGTTCAGATCTCGCGAAGTACCAATGTGTTATCGAATTTTCGCAATTATATGTTCGTTTATCCGACGCAGTTACGTTGAAGGAAAACATCGTGAGGAAATCTCCACACGCTTGCGAAGTGATTCAAAGGTTGTGCGTGTGCGTGTTCAACCCGCACTGAGCCCGTGTGAATGAGTTAGGCCTACTCACCCTATACCGGTAGGCTCGTGCCCCTCGGTGGGGACGTTTAGTGAGCTGATGATGATGAGTTTGTTGGAGTCTTCTCAGTAGAATCAACTTTCCGAATAACTAGTACATTTTGAATAGATTTTAATTTCATTTTGAAATTTGTCGATTCAAAATTGTGTTGTAATGACTTGATTGAATGAAGAAATTTTTGGAGCTTTTTCCTCATGAAATAGAAAAAAAATATTGACAACCCTAGAAGAGCAAATGACATGTAATATATTTGCTACGGACAGACAAACAGGAGTATCCCTAGCGTCCAGGGTTGCGATAGACATTTTGTGTGCCAATGTAACGATACACTTTTACCGGGTGGTCGTTTCGAAATCGATTTGGTTTTTGGTTCTTTTTATAGAATTTAGATTAGGTAATAATAATAATGCTTCGCGATGCGTACAATTTAGAAGATTTAAAGGCAAGAGTAATTGCCTTAGGCTGCAATGTTACTTTCCATCAGTTTGGATAGCAGTCAAAACTTCAAACGCACTTAAATTATTATTAAGTAAAAAATACATTAATTGCAATAGTCTTCGGGGGGGTCATCATGGGCTGTATCATACTGAGCATTCTGTGATGGCATCCGCCACGTGTAACTCATGCAAATATTAAACATTCGAAAAAGAACCGCTGTGCTGTAGGCTTCGGCCCCACACATGCCCTCCAAAGAACCGGACAACTATTTGGCCCGTGAATCATAAGGATTTCGAAAGTACCGTACCAAATATATAATTTAATTTGTAGTGAAGGTGGTGGGCATTTTTTATTTTGGTGAGCGCGCTCGCTTAAATACGCTGGCTTTTCATTATAATTAGTTCTGTATTTTTCTCTGTAAGTGATTTATTGTAAACCTTTTGAGAAGTTCAAATCCTGCCACGTACCAATGTATTTTCGAAAAATATATGTACGTTATACGACGCTCTTACGAAATATCGTGAGAAAACCTGCGCACGCCTGCGAAAACATTCAAAGGTTGTGCGTGAAGTCGTCCAACCCGCACTGGGCCTGTGTGGACGACTAAGGGCTACTCGCCCTATACCGGTTGGCTCGTGGCCCTCGGTGGGGACTTTTAATGAGCCGATGATAATGTTATTGTCAATGTTTCTGTATTATAAAAGTAATATATTTATTTGTAACATAAAGAAAGATTGCAATTATATTAGATATTATTTACTCATAATAAAACATTAAAAAAAACAATGACAGAAAGTGCAAACTCCATCCCATTGTTTGTTAAGTAAATAAAAAAAACAGTGTAAGCACGCAAGATTTCCCCAAAAACCCACCCTCATTATTCCTGATAATCTTGCGCAATAACAGGCGCTCTCAAACATGACGTCCCGCGGGAGCGCCACAACTTTGATGTACGCCCATGAATAATTGGCCTCCCCCGGGACGCCCGCCCGTTTGATCGGGACGGTAATAGATATAAACTGAATTATAAGTTTATTAGCACAACCGCAGATGCGCGCGTTTTAATGCGGTAATTGATATGCCGGTTTGGTGGTTGTTTTGTTTGGGTGGGAGCGGCGAATTGATTTTTTTTAATGTTAAAAGTGGACAGGACGGTCTGGACGCTCACCTGATGGTAAGTGATACGCCAGACCATGACAGAGCGGCATTAAAGCAGACCAACAACTGATAGACAGTTATTATCCTCATCAATGCCGCACTGCGCCCGTCACCCGAGACAACAGATGTTAGGTCTCTTGTACCCAGTAATTTCACTTGCTACAGTGCCCTCATCCCGAAACACAAAAGTGCATAACACTCCTGTTTCCCGGGACGATATCTGGCACTGCGGTACCTACCTAGACGACTCAGTATTGAGTCTACGACCTAGTACTACTGATACTGCAATGTCTGGTAATGATGGGAAATATAAGTGAGTGGGCACGGTCGATGTAAGAGTACTACTTACAAGCCACACACATGACATAATATACATAAACTTACTAGTTGCGCAATCACGAAGAAATATCACCCAAAAAATCCGAGCCGCTTGACGCCATACGTTGACTTATTGTTACATTTATGACATAAAATTATTCATTAAAGCTCTGATTTTAAGGCGTCATTAAAAGGGAACAAGAACAATAGCACAAGCATACTACTATGTCACTATGACATGTAGTGAGCGACGTGATTATGAATTAATATCCTGCCCAACTGACTCGATGGGCAGTTTTGCACACTTTTTGAGTGAGATTGTGCATAATTTTATTGGTTAGACGGAAAACAGTTTGTATTATTTGATTAGACGGAAAACAGTTTGTATTATTAACAGTTTGTATTATTTATAGATATGCCATTTGGTATCATTGGTTGAGATGTCGGCTCTTACACCAAGGGTTCGATCCCCGGGCAGTACAAACATTTGTATGCATGAACATGTCTGTTTGTATTGGTCTGGGTGGTTTCTATATATAATTATGTTTGTATTTACAAAACAAAGAATATACGTATGTTACATGCTTGTACCCATATTACCGGCAAATGCTTAGTTTGGGCGTCGGTGGCTCAATGGTGTGGACTGTTGCCCTCCTACCGGGAGGGCTGAAGTTCAATTCCCGCCACGCACCAATGTGTTTTCGAATTTTCGAAATTATATGTAAGTTATTCGACGCTCTTACGGTGAAGGAAAACATCGTGAGGAAACCTTCGTGCACGCCTGCGAAGAGATTCAAAGGTTGTGTGTGAAGTCGTCCAATCCGCACTGGGCCCGCGTGGACTACTAAGGCCTAATCAACCTATACGGGTAGGCTCGTGCCCCTCGGTCGGGACGTTTAATGAGCTGATGATGATGATGCTTAGTTTGGGTCTAGATGACGCTGTGTGAATGTCAGTGGACATTAATTATTATTATTATTATTCACTTAGATTACAAAGAATAAAACCCACCAAAAAAAAAACTCTCAGCAAGCTAATGCGAACAAATGTTGTTCCCGCAACTATACTTGGTTTATAAAGCGGGTCACGTAACGCAAAGACGTTAGCTAACTCGGCCGTTTGTCCGTTGACGGGCTAGTGTAGCCATGATGGAACAGATTAATAGTATACTGCAGACTAACCTTTATATTGTATGGTATTATGTAACATTAGCACACAGTGTGCAATCAAATCTCGAACTTTCTCTATTCAAATAAATCTTTTACAGATACTTTTGAATCGGCAATTGTTATTATTTTATTTTTTCTATATCTGTGGTATATTTATTATTTATGGGTATGCCAACAGTGCGCATACTTAACTAGGAAACAAAAATTTATATTTGTGTTCTAGTATACGCACAAGTTACAGGCACACACAGCATTCTTCAGTAGCGAAGAGCGACAAGGAGAAAACGAGAAGTATTTAATGTTACAGAAGAAAAAAAATATCCCAGTGCGGATTGGCCGACTTCACAAGCACAACCTTTGAACCTCTTCGCAGGTGTCCGCAGGTTTCCTCATGTATTCCTTCACCGTAAGAGCGTCGGATAAACGTACATATAATTTAGAAAATTCGAAAATGCATTGGTACGTGGCGGGATTTGTACTTGCACCATCCAGATTGGATGGCAACAGTTCACACCTGGGCCACCGACCTCATAATTATTGAGATTAGATGGTAATAAGTTAATGTCTTTGGATACTTGGGTACCTATGCCTAACTTTTATATAAGAAGTGATGTCACACTACAGTGAAATCTGCAATTGCACAGATCGGATGCGGGCGAATCCGTGCTCAGAGTAATGAGGAACGGACACGCGAGCTGACCCTTGCGTGGTTTCCGCGTCGGTGACCGTACTCGGGGTGCGTGCGTGACGGCACATGCTTAGCGCTGACCGGGGCACTTATGCTTAACCTCGGTTATTGCTAAGTTGGAAATCTTAAATACACCTGATTACCTGTGAAAGATCGAGAGGAAACCTGCGCACGCCTGCGAAGAGATTCAAAGGTTGTGCGTGAAGTCGTCCAACTCGCACTAAACATCCGCCACGGGTAGGCTCGTGCCCCTCGATGGGGACGTTTAATGAGCTGATGATGATGACCTGTGATGTGGGTAGTGGTAACTGGAGATTACCTCACTCAATCAACTTTTATAAGTAATGCTGAGACTGGGCCTTTTCCTGGGCACATCTGCATGATTAACTTTAATTTTTCCTTTTTGTTTCACGTAAGCAAGTAGCTTATGATTTTTTATGTTCAGTGTTTTCTTTCTCTGTTTTTAATGTAATTGTATATGTAAACCTGTAATATGTGTGGTCAAAAATGTTTCATTTTTCTTTGAAATTCATAATCACCAGCTCAGTTATAAGTCTTCAATACCCGAGTCTACCCGGACAGTGTGTATACGAACTAGTTCACGCATAATCTTTGAATCTCTTCGCAGGTATTGCTTCACCGTAAGAGTACAGGATACATATAATTTAGGAATTCGAAGAAAATTAGCACGTGGTGGGATTTGAATCTTCTACCTCCGGATCGGAAGGCAACAGTCTAGATCAATGAGCCACCGACTTTCTTAAGTGTAAAAGTGTACTGACTTTCGTCAGTACCTCTATAATGTTTGTTTATCTACCAACAGGACGCTTTTGGTGAGGCCGGCTGGCCCCTGGAGTTCCGAGCTGCCGTGGCCAGGTTGCTGTCGCAGAACGCGCCCACCGAGAAGGAGGCGCCCAGGCGTAAAGGATTGCGTGAGTGGACTGTTCTTCTTCTCTTCAACCTATCACAGTCCATTGCTGGACATAGGTCTCCCCCATACTGCGCCAGATATCCCGGTCCTCCGCTTACCTCATCCAGCCTCCACCAGCGACCATTCGCAAGTCGCCGGTCTATCGGGCTGGAGGGCGTCCTACGCTGTTCTGCTTGGTCTTTAGCAAATATGTTTTGCCACAACGGATATTTATATTATCATCAAACGTGCAGGGAATTCCACAAATTTATTTTTATTAAGTCACCATTACGGTGCTTTTTAAACTAACCGGAAATTTGGTATTCCGGTATAACTTTAATTTTAATGGTTTAAAATTGTATAGTAGTAATGAATTTCGTTTTGTCTAATAATGTTATCAATAAAATCTACCATAAAACAAAACAAATAAGTGCAAAATTTTACTATTGAGCCACATTAAGGGCCCTATTAGCGCATTTCTAAGTGAATAGGCTGTTCCTAGACGGGCATGATCCATCCTCGGCCGCATCATCACTTACCATTAGGTAAGACGTCGGTCAAATGTCTGCCTATAGATGATAACAAAAAATACGGAATCAGGGCCATGATGGTAAGTGATGCCTATGAGTCGTCAGCTTGTTTCTGACTTTGGTGTCATGGTTGAGACGTCGGCTATTACACCGAAGGTACCGGGTTCCATCCCCCGGGGCAGTACAAACATTTGTGTGCATGAACATGTCTGTTTGTAATGGTCTGGGTGTTTCTATTTAGAATGTGGGTATAACAGTTACAATCACAAACTAAAATTAGTCATTATCATCATCATTAGCTCATAAAACGTCCCCACCGAGAGGCACGAGCCTACCCGTATAGGGTGATTAGACCTTATTCGTCCACGCGGTCCCAGTGCGGGTTGGACGACTTCACGAACCACCTTTGAATGTCTTCGCAGGTGTGCGCAGGTTTCCTCACGATGTTTTCCCTTCACCGTAAGAGCGTCGGATAACGTACATATATTTTTGAAAATTCGAAAACACATTGGTACGTGGCGGGATTTGAACCTCAGCCCTCCCGGTAGGAGGGCAACAGTCCACACCATTGAGCCACCAACGCCCTGCATTGTAACTATTGTATTGTAAAAAACTAGTATTCATTTATAATTCCGAGTTGCCGACCTCTATATAATTGTCTACGAACTTATTAATGTTGTGTTGTGATTGGTGAAGGTGATGTCAACAAACGTCGGGGGGAGATGTTCTCCGAGACAATTGTGCTGGATGTGATCGAGCTGGTGGGCCTCGTGGTCGTCAACAATCCGCAGTTACAGGTAACTTTGGATCTCAGTATATCTGAACCTTTTTCTATGTATCTGTCGTTAACCAATTTACATGTCATAATGACTATGAATCTTATTTTTGGAAATATTTAAATCGCACATGAGCACATGCACACACACACACACACACACACACAACACATTTACTTGTTATAATACTACCATTGTACTTTTCTTACATACGAGTAACCTTGATGTTAACTCGGAACGGAAGGGCGGCCATCGGTTCTGCGACATACGTGATCTGATTTTATCCCTGAGAGAATCCCCGAGCATTTTTTAATGTGAAAAGTGCACAGTACTGTTAGGACGCTCAGCTGATGGTATGTGATACGCCTATCCGTGACAGAGCGGCATTGAAAGAGATCGTCAACTGATAGACAGTTATTATCCTCCATCAACGCCGCACTGCGCCCGTCACCCGAGACAACAGACGTTAGGTTCCTTATACCCGGTAATCACACTACCTACAGTGCCCTCATGCTTTTAACACAGAAGAACAAAACACTGGTATTTAACGGTACGATATCTGGCACGATGAAAAAAATTTTTTTCAGTTCAATGTATGGGGAACCACAAAATATATTAATTATTTTTCAAGTTTCTTGTCAAAACGTAATAGCGGTTCACAGAATACATATACTTACAAAGTTTGAATAGTGTAGTGTTTATAGTTTCGGAGAAAAAAAAGGGTGTGACATATGGATGGACAGACAGACAGACAGACTTGACGAATCTATAAGGGTTCCGTTGCTCGTTGAGTGACTTTGAACTAATCGCGCATTGGGTGTTCATGTTAAGACATTAACTTAGCTTAGCTTTTAGCGTTAACGAAAGCACTTGACGTATCTCTCTTAGGTACAGACTTAAATTAACTAAATTTTTAACCGTCCATGTCTCAGCTGCGTCTGTTACGGATATAAATTAGTTGACCTCGTCCGTTTCTTCGCCTACACACCTGTGCCCAAATGACATCAAACTCGGCCCACAAGGGTGAGAGCCCATGTGTTTTACAAGTAGTTTATCAATTATTAGCAGGCACATTAATAATTCAATACGAAGGCGGATGGTGAAGACGTTAAGTGACTCGTATTTTGTCACGGGCTGAACTAAGAACACCTGTGTCCGTGAGAAACTTTGACGCATTGTTTGGGTGTTTAAATTAAAATTTTATGTTGGTGCATTTAGACATGGGCCTAAAAGACTCTCGGTTATGTGGTGGGCTGGGATATCTGGTACAGAATGGTGGAAACCATTGCAATTCTTTTTTCATATATAAAATAAAGTAGCATACGTAAAACTCACATCGCCAGAAGGTCTTTCTCTTAAACCTGTCGCAGTGTACTGTTAGATATAGGTCTACGACCAATCAGCCTTGGGCCCCGTGGTGGGTACAGGCCTTCTCCACAGCCATACTATGCGAGAATACCTATGCGATGCAATAGGCCAATGATTGATCAAATTACGGCCTAAACCTTTTATCTTTAAAAATCTTTGAAAACGTTTCCTTTTATCATCGTACATTTTGCCATTGACGGGGGGTCAACCTCACACATTACAACCTCAATGGCCGCGTACAGTACGGTTTCAAGGAATTTCCTCCCGCGAACGTTCCGATTGTGGAATGACCTCAGTTTAGAAATCTTCAGGGGATTGTATGGGAACCTTGAACAGGTGAGTTAATAAGTATTTGTTAAATGATCGACAACGCGCATGTAGTGCCTCTGGTATTGCAAGCGTTCATAGACTTCAGTAGCCGCTTACCATCAGGCGATGCTTGTTTGCGACCTAGAAGGATAAAAAGCAATCAAATTTTACTAATATATGTATCGATTAAGGTTGTAAAGAAGTTGAAATGCATATAGTGTAGGCACGTGTGATTACAAGGTGCACGTGACGCAGACAGGTGCGACGCCCGCATGGGAAGTGCAACGGTCAAGCCCATGGGAACTGCATAAAAACCAACGAGTGCAGTGGACGCTTATATTGCTGGCTAAATTAGTTACTGTGTGTTATAGACGATTGTCGATTCCCACCCTTCATCATCATCATCAGCTCATTGAACGTGGCTTAGGGGGCACGAGCCTACCAGTAAGGGTGTTTTAGGCCTTTGTCGTCCATGCGGGCCCAATGCTGATTGGCCGACTACACGCACAACCTTTGAATCTTATCGCAGGCGTGCGCGCAAGTTTCCTCACGATGTTTTCCTTCACCGTAAGAGCGTCGGATAACGTAATTTCGAAAATTCGTAAACACATTGGTACGGCGCGAGATTTGAACCTCAGCCCTCCCTGTAGAAGGGCGACAGTCTACGCCATTGAGCCACCGACGCTCCAGATAAACATTAAAATAATTAGATGCACAATCACGAAGAAACGTCAACCAAATAATGTCCGAGTCGCACTACACAAACGTATCATCATACGACCTAAAACGCCCAGTGCTGAACGAAGGCCTCCCCTGATGATTTCCACGCGAACCGATCCCTAGCAGTTGACATTTATCTGCTACCCCCCACCTTCACCTGGTCATCCGTCACTTGGGGGTCGGCCAACGCTTCGTTTTCCGTTACGATTGTTATATTTATAACATAAAATTATTCATTTAAATTTTGACCTAAACGCGTCACTGAAAGGTACAAAATCAAAAGCATGAGCACACTACTATATAGTCTCGAGGCGCAAAATAATTCTGAAAAAAGGTTCCTCTTTGCGTTCCTCTTTACCACCAGGTAAGCGAAATGACTGCCCCGTCCACTTGATTGTATAATACGGTCAGGACGCTTACCTCATGGTAAGTGGTACGCCTAACCGTACCAACAACTGATACACAGTTATTATCCTCCATTATCTAGACGACAGATATTAGGACTCTTATACCCGGTAATTTCACTAGCTACAGTGCCCACATCCCAAAACATAAAAGTGCATAACACTCCTGTTTCTCGGAACGATATCTGGCACTGCGGTGGTGTCTACCTAGACGACTCAGTATCGAGTCTACCACCTAGTGAACTTAAAATTTAAAGGAGACACATTTCCAGGAGACAATTCTCGAGGGTTGGAGTGTGGTGAAGACGCTGTTCACCCTGCCGGGCAAACTGGCTGATCTCGAAGCCTTACAGCCAGGTGCTGCTGCCAACACTGGCTGCAATGGCCCAACGACCATCGGTGGCGGAGGCCATTTCTGCGGAAATGAGTATTACGGTGAGATAACTAAACTCAACGTCTCTTTTTGGCACGTTCGACAACCACTTTTTGTTTAAGGATAGTTCGTAAGAAATACACTTCACGCCACTGTTTCTCACGTTCCTGAACTACATTTTGTTTAAGGATAGCTTATTTTGCAAGACATACACTTAACGCTTCTGTTTCTTACGTTATTCAACCGAGAGAGGCCTAAACATTGTAATTCACTTAATACGAGTTTTACTTCAGAACATGGATGGCGACGCTCGCTCGTTCGGCTTTCGATAGGTACGGCTGTTCTCAATCCGCCTGCCAAGCGTGGTGATTATAGCAAAAGAAAAACTCACTATAGTGGTTTAGGCCTTAAATCTACATATGGATTATCAAAGCTATTGATTACCTATCTAAATTTGTACGCCTACTAAGGGCAAGACATAGTGATACATGCTAAAACTACGACCAAACATCTGTTTATCTATTTGACTACCTATGTCTAACAAATAAATGATTTCATTTCATTTCATTTCACCTTCTTCTGCTCAAGTAATTGTAAAATGTCAGTGGTCACAATGCTCTTCAAGTAATATAAATAAGCCAGCTGGATAATAACTTAGTCACTGTGTCAATTTAGATGATAGAAGAGTACATAGACAGCCCTGAAGCTCAGAAGATCAGACTAGTACAAGAGATCAAGCAGGCGCGACCAAAGAAACAGGGCAAGAAGTGAAGCAAGACCCCGACTGACACCGGCGATGCAGTGTAAACAACGGTTAGTGTCGCATACCCACTGTCCATGATATAACTTAGAAGAGGTTTATTACCAATGACCTATGTTAACCGGAATATTTAGCTCGAATTTTATAAGATGGTTTTTTTACTGTTTTTTTTTTTACTTCGTTGAAATACGGTTGCAATCAAACCTTTGTTTAAGTTTCATAATTCCAACGTTTCATTTTAAATAATGGTTATTTGGCTACAGTTTTGTTTATTCCATATTTCATTGTCATATTCGAAAGAAGCGCAATGTCATTAATTTTGCGCTTCTTTCGAAAGTTAAAATAATTCAGTAAAATTATGTTTATGCCTAATAATTTCAATCGTCTTAATATAATACAGCAAATAAATAGTATTACAATGTAAAGTCGGGAATCCGTTTTCGGTGAAGTAAAGTTCGAGCAAATAAACGTTTTCCTATGGTACGAGATAAATTGGATGATTCGTTCATAAAAACTGTTATTCTATTTGTAGTTGCTTCTGATATATCAGATAAAACTTTTGACTACGCAAGTTAGAAGTGTGTACTAACACCTCCGCTTATTTCGAAATTTATTTATTTTTATTTATTTATTTATTTACATGTAATCTTACGACTAACTTAATGTAATGTTGAAATTGTTTCAACATATCGTAGTGGAGTGTAACAGGCGAAGCAAAAATGTAGTTGTATGATTTTTTTGAAGTATTCATTAATCGAAATATTTATTTACATATATACTTATAAATTATAAAAAAATAGGGACAGAGTGTCCTAATACACAAAATGTATCGTTGAAACGACAGCTTCTGTCTATGTCATTGACAAATATTTTTTTATATTCTTTGGTAAATTATTTTAATGCTTCAAACTAGAAATATGTAATCGATTTGTTCATTTACCTACGAAAAGTAATTCCTGTTTTTTATTCTCTTCTGATCACTTCGGATTTTGCACCATTTGGCTACGCAAGCCATGTTCTTTTCAGTTTTATTTTCGGCTTTGTCGATAGATGTGAGCCAAATGTCTTAATATTTGCTGCTTTCCATACAAAAAACTGGCCGAATTTCGACACACTTTTGTTGTCAGCAAGACTCCGTCTGTATTTTTTTATACGTCCATGCAAAAATTATAACCCTTAATTTATTTATATTTGATTCCAAATTGAAAATGTTTATGTTTTGATAGAGTAACACAAAGTTCAAATATTATAACAGTTTTCATGAATGATATGAAATCAAATTAAAGGGACAGAACGCCATTTTATAAAGTTTTGCAAAGGCAGCTGAATATACAAAATATTTATTTGTAACAAGTCAAAGAATTTATATCCATCTTACAAGACTAAACATAGAATAAAGTCCTATTTTATAAAAGTGAAAGTATCTATTATCGTCGATATCTTTTCTTGCTTATATATTTTGCAATGTAAAAGTCTAATAATAATAGAAGAAATAATTATTATGACGCATACGCACAATATTTCCGTCATTGGTTTGAATGTTTTAGTGAGTGATTATTCAATGCAAGTTTTACGTATTAATGTTGTAATTTAACGGAATTTAACTGATTTATCTATTGATCAGTCAACTGCATTTGGTCATAGATATGAAATATAATTTTTACTTTGGTTCAAATCACATTTTTAAAATGGCTACAATGGATCTGTGTAAAAGGACTAATTGACTGGACATGTTAGGACTTAGGAAATTCATAATATAGACGGAGTGATAAAAGATGATTTTATTACTATGTTGGTAATGAATAGTCTACTGCACAATTATGAGACTTATTGTATAATGTTAAATCATTTCCACCATGTTGATCGAACAATTCGATAGAGAATGTTAAATGATAATCAAATGTATTAAGCACATCGTTTACCACCACTGGTCATCAAAGGAATTTGAAGAAGCTTTCGAAATACTTACGTTGGTGTGTTGCAAGGTGGTGCACTAGGCCCTAAATCTACAGTATATGTTTGTGTATGTTTATATATGTTAAAGCCTAAATTAAATGTGTGTCCGCAAGAAATATTTGTGCTCTGTGTCTAGAAGATAAATAGCCACAAGGCTTTGCCGATAAAAACCTCCGATTTCCATATCTAATTTACATATTATGCTTTCATTATGAAACTCAAATTTGGCTTGAATTCATAATTTAAGTTGTTTAAAACACCACACTAATATATATCATTTGTAGCTTTTATCTGTAAGTGCTTTTTCATTGAAATTATTAAGTAAGTATAATTAAAGTCTTAAATATAACGGTGATTAAATTTCTTGTGTCTTATTCTGATAAAAATTAATATAAAACTATAATTTTGGTTAAATTATAGCATGCATTACAGAAGTTTTATCTCACACATTTAAAACTGGAATTGATTTTGATTATTTTATAACTTGGGGGTTTTTATTGCACAAGCCTTATTTTGTGTGTAATCAATTAAACATAAATAAATGAAATAAATTGGTGTTACGGCACCAACAATCTAACGATGTATAATTGATGTTACAATTAATATTATAACTCGAAGTAGACAAATTCTATGTAGGCATAGTTTTTGATGTCATTATACTTATTTTTTTATGTCTGTCGAATTTACTGGACCTCGTAGAAATCCTGTTTTGCAATGGAAACTTACCCACATAGAAATAAAAAAACATCCAAATTTATTTTTAACAGATAAATGAAACATTTTATAGACATTTGTATACAACTCATTTAAATATTCGATTATTCGTTTAATTTAATGGTTTCATAAATGTCCTTATTAGCAGATATTATTGAGATATTTTTCTAAGGCTAAAAGCTATCTAAGGCCATCTGACCAGTGAAGCTGCAGTAACTCATTAGCGGAAAATAAAGGAGCGTCGGTGGCGCAATAGTGTAGACTGTTGCCCCCTACCGAGAGGGCTGAGGTTCAAATCCCGTCACGTACCAATGTGTTTTCGAACTTTCGAAATAATATGTACGTTATCCGACGCACTTACGGTGAAGGTAAACATCGTGAGGGAACCTGCGCATGGAAGAAGGTTGCGCGTGAAGTCGGCCAAACCATACTGGGCCCGCGTGGACGACTAAGGCCTAAACACCCTTACGTGTAGGCTCGTGCCCTCGGTGGGGACGTTCAATGAGATGATGATGATGATAAAAAAAAATCGTGTCGGTAAGTTTCTGAATTGCGAAGGTTATTTCCTTGCTGTGTTGATGTCATATTTGTAGTAGAAAATAAATATTGGGTTAGTGTTCGATGTATCTTAATGTTTATAATAATGTATGGAAATGTTCGGAGGTTCTAATTTGTTTTGGCAAACGCGATTGCGTTATTGGCTGGCATTCGTGAGAGTATACTAAGTAGGTATTTTATTGAATTTGGGTACAGTCGGTAACAAAAGTGTTTTAACTGTTTTATGAATTAAAAACTTAATGTTAAAATAACGAACAATTTAACGAGGTCTGCAATATATGTTGTGTTTGGTGAAATAGCTGATATGATTGTATATATGTGAAGGAAATAAAATTAATTGGTTACTTTAAAAGTAAATAATATTTAAGAATATTTTAATAATACAAGACCTACATATTTTTTATATTTTTCTGACAAATATTATAACTTAGCTTGTTACTCGCTAGACGTCGACTTCTATGTTTGAACACTTTTGTCACCGAAAGTACCATATCGTGCCCAGGCGCGAAATGAGAGGCCTATTCGTGCCTTGGGATGGTAATGCAGAAATTTGTATGGGAACAGTGTAGTAAGTATTAAAAAAGGGGTGCTGTGATAAAAGCGAGCGTTAGTCGATTGAAAAAGTATTTGTAAAAATTATAATCAACTTAAATCAATTGGCCGTTGGTTTGTCAGTCATAGATTGGATTATATATATTTTGTTTTTTTCCCTTATATATTTTTTTATTATTTTGTGATAAATTCTATTACTAAAACTGTGATTTATTCTACTAATAATTTAAAGTTAAACGCAGATTTTGTAATATATGTATCGGATACGTTTAGTTAGAAATAGCGTCGGTTACGTTGTATTTGATCTGTGATTTCTTTTGTTGGTAACATTTCACGTGTAACTTTGATTGTGTATTTTTTGTGTAAGTGGCAAATAAACGTTTATGTAACAAGGATTGTTTTATTTTAAAATGTGCCCGCAATCTTGTGTGTGTAAATAATAATAAATATCTAACAAAATTCATATTGCGCCATCAAGTCGCAATTAAAGAAACTTGCTTCTATGGGTAGTAAACAAGGGATGAACATACATACGTATAAAACTTTATTTTAAATACATGAAAAGAAACACCCAGACCAATTAAAACAGATATGTTCATGTACACAAATGTTTTGTATAAAAGTAGTCTAACTTATTTTTTAAAGAGAAGTAATTGAACGATACGAAGTTACGAAATTCGGCGAGCCAACCCAAAACGTCATTTAAAGATATTGTCTGCAATCCAGCAACCTTTGTTCCGCAAATAATTTTGATAATGGTCAAATATTAAATTATTAATAGGCAGCATAGCAATACCATGAGTTTGAATAATGTACATTCGGTCCGCAAAATAACTACTTGGTCAGCAAGGTTTTATGATAGCACATTTAAATATTGTAAGCAAAATTGGTTTCGATTTTGGTAAAAAAATTGGCACTTCTCGTTAAAAGTGGACGGAGCAAGATTAGGTCCGTGACATGAGGAGCCAATCACGTGCGAGTATTGTCATTCGATGAGATTTTTTATTATTAGAATTAAATTTTGTCTAAGTATATTTCATTCTAAAACTCATGTCTAAGAGGTGATTTCATACTCGTAGTATGTATAAATTTAATAAAAAGATTTATAGCTTAAGTACTTGGGTATCTTCTTGATTTTAAATTTTTGATTTATCTCAATCAAAAATATGTAATAATAATGAAATATAAAACAAACACATCCACTAGGAGAGTAATGAAACTTGATGTGAAATTCATGCATTTTGCGCATGACAAGTAAAGTATTTGTGCTACGTTAATATGCAGCACAAAAACCCGAGAACTTTGAAATAGTCAGTATTCATGTCTATACTGCACGGGGATCGAACCCGGAACACTTGTTCTAGAAGTTTACTTCCCAACCATTAAACCACTTAGATGACACAGACTCGGAGATATAATTAGAATTACTCCACCATAATTTTGAATGCACTTAACAAGCTGAATGAAGCACTCAAAGTGTGCCAGGAATAGATATATTTATGAATGAATTACAAACAACATCTGTGATCTTGAATACCATTATAAGAATAATGGTCTTTGATTATTATATATTAGGAGCTCTTATTTACGAAAACAATTAGGTATTTTCCATTAATCTCAAATAAAATACCAATCCTGATTTTTTATTAAAGCGCACCTTATTTTGTATGTTGTTTCATTAATCAATTTTATTTATTTGCAATAATTTAAATACACTGAAATCAACAAATATTACAGGTCAATTGTTGAGAGTAATGACGTCACAATTCACTAGTCCCACATAAATTATATGGAAACGTTACTTTTTGACAGTTTAAAAAAAGTATGTCAACAACGTCAGTGGTTTCAAGTACCTAATTTTATTATACTATAGTAGTACCGTGGCGTTTGGTTGACGATCTTGCAAGTTACGCATCCGTTGCTGCAATCTTCGGATGGGTGACCGGACATATTATTATAAGCCTCTTTCAAAGCCAGAAGGCACGCTACCCCGATCACGGTTACTACCTAAGTGTGCTTGTAGTTAACACCCGCCAATCTGCATTGGGCCTCCGTGGCTCAATCCCTCGTATCCAAGCTTTTTTGGGAGCCCTTTCAATGAAAGCTAATTTTACGGATTAAACCATGTCACGGTCACGGGCAATCTGCCAGTATAATAAATAATTAAACATGTACCTACGCAATTTAATCCGTGAAATAAATTTTGATTCAACGTGTGCGAATCGCAAAGGCTTAAGACAAGCATGTACCCTACAGTGTCTTGCTATGAGGTTTGGTTGATTGATGAAATGAATACCTACACATCTATAGTTTCTATAAACAGTTATCTGCTTGATTCTTATCATTTTGTCATTTTCAAATAAAAAACTACCCTTCAATTATTAATGCATTAGATACACATGATTTCCCCACAATGGCAACATTTTAAGATGACGACGCGTCAGAATGGAAAATGGCTTCCGATCTGGACCCCGTAGTCTATGGTAAGTCTCCTAATAGTGATGTTCTCCTATTGTAAAATTAAATAAAAAATATCGATATGAGATCAGTAGTTTTAATATCATTATTATGTATAATAATTATTTTATTTTATTTCAGACCATGTCCATAAGATTAGTACAGTTTTATTACACGTTATTTATGGCAACAATAATAACAGAAACTATGGCTGCACAAAGCTGGGTGTGGACATTTGCCTTCCGACATGGTGGGTGTAGGTTCAAATCCTGCCATGTACCAATGTATTTTCTAAATTATTGGTAAATTTATCCGACGCTCTTACTGTGAAGAAAAATATCGAGAGGAAACCTGAGCACGCCTACGAAGAGATTCAAAGGTTGTGCGTGAAATCGGCTAATCCGCACTGGGCCAGCGTGGATGACTAAGACCCCTACGGCCTTTACGGTCAGGCTCGTCCCTCTGTGGCGAAGTTTATGACCTGATGATAATGATTCTAGGATAATAGCCGGGAGCGACGACTTACTGGGATTGTTGGGAGGATCCAATAGGAGTTATTACCACGAAAGCAGTTATTCGGATTTACTATTGCCTAAAGCTTATGCTTATACACTTGTAGTCGAAACGGAAATGATACTATCGATAGTCAGCCTGTCGATAAGCATAACAACACTAATATCTACGCGTCATTGGGCACGTCTGGTTATGCACAATGGAGTCGCGGGTACTGAGATTAATATATTTTTGCTCGATTGAATTCGATAATTTTGATGAACTTTTAAAGGGAAATTTACTATCTTTTTAGAGGGTTTTTTAGAAGCATTTTGAACCATTTTTTATAAAAAGAAAACAAAAGCTTAACAGCTTTAGACCCGCGTATGTACTGCAGACGGAAAACGGCCACCTTAGATGAGTAATCAATAATCTAACTAGATACATAATAACAAAAAAACCGCAACCAAAAAATTGTCGGGCCGCACATACGTATAGTTATGGTTATACTTACAACATAAAATTATTCATTTAAATTTTGACCCTAACGTGCCACTGAAAGGGTACAAAATCAAAAAAACGAAGCTCACACTGTCATTATGGCAAGTGAAAATGAATGAAAATTCTGCCCAACCGACGCGTTACGCCTAGTTTGGCTGCGGACACTTTTTCAGTGAGATAAACACACTACGCTCACAAAACAATCGGAAAAGTGTTCCGAATGCAGTGACAGCACACATACACGTATTTCGAATTTCGAACACATTTACCTAAACAAAAGAGAACAAATTGTACTCTCTTCGGCGCACTTTTGAGGCACGGACGGCGTATCTACCTGATGATATTCATGATAACTGATGATAACAATGATATTCTGTATATATAATATACAGAATATCATGTTTATCAGGATTGCCCACTTATTTAGCCCTTATAAACACATTGACGGTTGTCGAGTTTTATGTACATACTTGACAAGTGTGTAAAAATATGATAAATTCCAAATTTGATATTTGAATATTGCTTCTAAAATACTCCGGATGTTAAAGTATCAAGATGTTACTAGATCCAAACGAATGAAGTGGCTCATTAGTAAAAAACCCATCAGTCAAACGAATCTTCGATAATATAGTATAGCGTTGGAGAAATGGGTTTCGACAGAAATGCTTTCGATTACCAGTTTCAACACACTGGTAAAATACCTACCGTATAAGAAAAGTCAATATATAACATTTTTTATATGCTTATTAAGTTTAAGTTGCCATCGGAAACGTTTCCGGAAAGATACATGGCGCCATTAAAAAAGAGCTTAAATGCCGGCACTGGCAACGCATCCCTGTGACCTCAGCTGTTGCAAATGCCTATCACTGTGACACTTTCCATCAAGTGAGCCGCATGCTCATATAATAGGGAGGATTTCATATAAAACAATAGACAGGTTTGCTCACGATGTTTTACTTTTTTTGAACTTGCGCCTTCCCGATTGGACGGCAACCGTCCACACCATAGAGCCACCGACGTTATCGATGTGATTTACGCATTACAAATACTAAAAAACCTGAAAATGTTTAAACTACTAACGGTACTAAATGACGCCTTCGTGCATTTTATTTGACGTGCATGNTATTAAATTATTAATAGGCAGCATAGCAATACCATGAGTTTGAATAATGTACATTCGGTCCGCAAAATAACTACTTGGTCAGCAAGGTTTTATGATAGCACATTTTAAATATTGTAAGCAAAATTGGTTTCGATTTTGGTAAAAAAATTGGCACTTCTCGTTAAAAGTGGACGGAGCAAGATTAGGTCCGTGACATGAGGAGCCAATCACGTGCGAGTATTGTCATTCGATGAGATTTTTTATTATTAGAATTAAATTTTGTCTAAGTATATTTCATTCTAAAATCATGTCTAAAAGGTGATTTCATACTCGTAGTATGTATAAATTTAATAAAAAGATTTATAGCTTAAGTACTTGGGTATCTTCTTGATTTTAAATTTTTGATTTATCTCAATCAAAAATATGTAATAATAATGAAATATAAAACAAACACATCCACTAGGAGAGTAATGAAACTTGATGTGAAATTCATGCATTTTGCGCATGACAAGTAAAGTATTTGTGCTACGTTAATATGCAGCACAAAAACCCGAGAACTTTGAAATAGTCAGTATTCATGTCTATACTGCACGGGGATCGAACCCGGAACACTTGTTCTAGAAGTTTACTTCCCAACCATTAAACCACTTAGATGACACAGACTCGGAGATATAATTAGAATTACTCCACCATAATTTTGAATGCACTTAACAAGCTGAATGAAGCACTCAAAGTGTGCCAGGAATAGATATATTTATGAATGAATTACAAACAACATCTGTGATCTTGAATACCATTATAAGAATAATGGTCTTTGATTATTATATATTAGGAGCTCTTATTTACGAAAACAATTAGGTATTTTCCATTAATCTCAAATAAAATACCAATCCTGATTTTTTATTAAAGCGCACCTTATTTTATATGTTGTTTCATTAATCAATTTTATTTATTTGCAATAATTTAAATACACTGAAACCAACAAATATTACAGGTCAATTGTTGAGAGTAATGATCACAATTCACTAGTCCCACATAAATTATATGGAAACGTTACTTTTTGACAGTTTAAAAAAAGTACGTCAACAACGTCAGTGGTTTCAAGTACCTAATTTTATTATACTATAGTAGTACCGTGGCGTTTGGTTGACGATCTTGCAAGTTACGCATCCGTTGCTACAATCTTCGGATGGGTGACCGGACATATTATTATAAGCCTCTTTCAAAGCCAGAAGGCACGCTACCCCGATCACGGCTACTACCTAAGTGTGCTTGTAGTTAACACCCGCCAATCTGCATTGGGCCTCCGTGGCTCAATCCCTCGTATCCAAGCTTTTTTGGGAGCCCTTTCAATGAAAGCTAATTTTACGGATTAAACCATGTCACGGTCACGGGCAATCTGCCAGTATAATAAATAATTAAACATGTACCTACGCAATTTAATCCGTAAAATAAATTTTGATTCAACGTCTGCGAATCGCAAAGGCTTAAGACAAGCATGTACCCTACAGTGTCTTGCTATGAGGTTTGGTTGATTGATGAAATGAATACCTACACATCTATAGTTTCTATAAACAGTTATCTGCTTGATTCTTATCATTTTGTCATTTTCGAATAAAAAACTACCCCTCAATTATTAATGCATTAGATACACATGATTTCCCCACAATGGCAACATTTTAAGATGACGACGCGTCAGAATGGAAAATGGCTTCCGATCTGGACCCCGTACTCTATGGTAAGTCTCCTAATAGTGATGTTCTCCTATTGTAAAATTAAATAAAAAATATCGATATGAGATCAGTAGATATCATTATTATGTATAATAATTATTTTATTTTATTTCAGACTATGTCCATAAGATTAGTACAATTTTATTACACGTTATTTATGGCAACAATAATAACAAAAACTATGGGTGCACAAAGGTGGATGTGGACATTTGCCTTCCGACATGGTGGGTGCAGGTTCAAATCCTGCCATGTACCAATGTATTTTTCTAAATTATTTGTAAATTTAGCCGACGCTCTTACTGTGAAGGAAAAATAAGCATAAGCTTTAGCTTATGCTTATACACTTGTAGTCGAAACGGAAATGATACTATCGATAGTCAGCCTGTCGATAAGCATAACAACACTAAAATCTACGCGTCATTGGGCACGTCTGGTTATGCACAATGGAGTCGCGGGTACTGAGATTAATATATTTTTGCTCGATTGAATTCGATAATTTTGATGAACTTTTAAAGGGAAATTTTCTATCTTTTTAGAGGGTTTTTAGAAGCAATTGAACCATTTTTTTATAAAAATAAAACAAAAGCTTAACACCTTTAGACCCGCGTATGTACTGCAGACGGAAAACGGCCACCTTAGATGAGTAATCAATAATCTAACTAGATACGTAATAACAAAAAAAACCGCAACCAAAAATGTCGGGCCGCACATACGTATAGTTATGGTTATACTTACAACATAAAATTATTCATTTAAATTTTGACCCTAACGTGCCACTGAAAGGGTACAAAATCAAAAAAACAAAGCTCACACTGTCATTATGGCAAGTGAAAATGAATGAAAATTCTGCCCAACCGACGCGTTACGCCTAGTTTGGCTGCGGACACTTTTTCAGTGAGATAAACACACTACGCTCACAAAACAATCGGAAAAGTGTTCCGAATGCAGTGACAGCACACATACACGTATTTCGAATTTCGAACACATTTACCTAAACAAAAGAGAACAAATTGTACTCTCTTCGGCGCACTTTTGAGGCACGGACGGCGTATCTACCTGATGATATTCATGATAACTGATGATAACAATGATATTCTGTATATATAATATACAGAATATCATTGTTTATCAAGGATTGCCACTTATTGTGAGCCCTTATTACAAACACATTGACGGTTGTCGAGTTTTATGTACATACTTGACAAGTGTGTAAAAATATGATAAATTCCAAATTTGATATTTGAATATTGCTTCTAAAATACTCCGGATGTTAAAGTATCAAGATGTTACTAGATCCAAACGAATGAAGTGGCTCATTAGTAAAAAACCCATCAGTCAAACGAATCTTCGATAATATAGCAGTTGGAGAAATGGGTTTCGACAGAAATGCTTTCGATTACCAGTTCAACACACTGGTAAAATACCTACCGTATAAGAAAAGTCAATTATAACATTTTTATATGCTTATTAAGTTTAAGTTGCCATCGGAAACGTTTCCGGAAAGATACATGGCGCCATTAAAAAAGAGCTTAAATGCCGGCACTGGCAACGCATCCCTGTGACCTCAGCTGTTGCAAATGCCTATCACTGTGACACTTTCCATCAAGTGAGCCGCATGCTCATATAATAGGGAGGATTTCATATAAAACAATAGACAGGTTTGCTCACGATGTTTTACTTTTTTTGAACTTGCGCCTTCCCGATTGGACGGCAACCGTCCACACCATAGAGCCACCGACGTTATCGATGTGATTTACGCATTACAAATACTAAAAAACCTGAAAATGTTTAAACTACTAACGGTACTAAATGACGCCTTCGTGCATTTTATTTGACGTGCATGCGCAGTCTTTGGACAGGGACCGCACTATGCAGTAGGTCTTGTTTTAGAAAACCAACTTACCAAACATTGATTTAAGCATTCATCATCATCTCAGGGCATAGGCCCAGCCTACTCGTATAGGGTATATAGACCTGAGTCCTCCACGCGGGCCGAGTGCGGATGGGCCGACTTCATGCATAACTTTTGAATCTCTTCGCAGGCGTGCACAGGTTTCTTCACTATAGGTATCTTCTTCTACATATAATTTCTAAAATTTGAAAAGACATTGGCACGTGGCAGAATTTGAACCTGCGTTCGGAAGGCACAGTTCACACCATTGAGCCAATATTCCAAAATAGGGACGCACTGCATCTGGGTATTGATAGGCTCATGATAATGATGGAGTCACAGTGTCTCACAAAAACAATGGTTGGTACAGTATATATTATTTAATCTGTGGTTGGTACCCAACCAAACAGACATGTTTATGCACACAAATGTTTGTACTGCCCGTGGATTAAACCCGATGGGTCGTCATGATGATGGTATTTTTAATAGCTTTAGTAATTTTCACTGCTTCGCTATTGCATAATGTCATTGTTAAAAGCGACGGGCTTTCGACTCGTGCGCACGCGGGCGGCCTTAAGATATCAAACTAACGTGGTTCCGTATCACGCATTCGATATACTTTAAGTGTTTCTGAACATGAAAATTCATGGAGGTTTCATTTTTGTTTATTTTGCTTATGTTTTTTATTAAGCTTACAAGCAACGCGCCGCGATTTGACTTTCTAAGTTCCCGTTCTTTGGGGATTCGCAGTTAATATATATCCAAATGCTGTGGACTAATTGTACATAAATAAATATCCAGACATTCACACAGCGCCATCTAGCCCCAAGTTAAGCGTGAAGCCTGTATTATGCGTACTAAACAACAGATAAACATACTTTTTTAACAAAAATACATACATATTATACATAGAAAACACCCAGACCATTATAAACAGACATGTTCATGCAACTCAACCGCAACACCAAATAGCATAGCGTTCGGCTGCACGGTTTCGAATCCCTCGGAAAAACGACACTGTGCGATTTTTCCTAGTTTGGTTATTCGCAGGCTGAATCACCTGATTGTCCGAAAAGAAAGATGATTCCATGCTTTGGAGGGCACGTGAAGCCGTCGGTCCCGGCTACAACCTTAGGAAGGTAGTCGTTCACACTTACTAATCCGCATTGGGCACGCATGGGGGGCCTAAGCCCAAAATCCCCATAGCCTTGCTGTGCGGGAATGCCTGAGCCCTGCAGCGGGTCGTTATAGGCTGATAATAATGTAGATATAGCCTATGTGTTATTTAGGTGTGTTGGCTATAATTTTGTCAAATTTAATCAACATTTATTAAGAAGTTTTTGCATCAGAGTCAAAGTTATGATCTGAAACCACTTAGTAATAAAAAGGTTGATTTGAAAGCCTTTGTCTAGGAGCTGTTATAGTAGGTTAGTCCCTTTGTCCAGCAGTGGACATTAACTTTTGTAGTAGAATTGTTTTAAGTAATTAAACTAATTACCTTTACTCATGTATATACGTTCAAACTAACCGCTACTATCTATTCACCGCCATAAAAACGCACGCATCGTTAATTTAACAGTATGTTTACTTTATTATATCTGATAATATTCATAGTATTATAGTGATGGGTCGTTACGGATATTATCCGGATTGAAACTTAATTGTAGGGTTTTATTATCAGACTATAAGATCCCACTACAGTTAGGAAACCTTTCTCAAATGTTATAGTATAGGGATATTGGTGCCTATGTCCTACATTGAATAATTAAATAAAATGTAAATACCCTATGCGTGTTCATGATCTACCAACAACTACAGTTAAATTCGAGTCTAGTGAGACACTAGACTCGAAATCTAACTAACAGCGTTACGTGTGATGTCTTGACACAAACCGAAAGTTGCTTTACTACTGTCCATCAAATAAAAGGATTAAGACGTTCCGAATAAAAATGAATTTATTTACCCAAAGCTTAATTTTTAATCTTTAAATCGGAAAATTAGGTGATTCAGCTTTCAATGTCTGAGAACAAACAAAACTGAGAAATTCTCACGAAGTGACTTTCACTAAGCGGTTTTTTTGTGATTCGTAGGTATCAGTAAAGAAAAAGAACCCTTATATCATTTTATTAACATTCTGTATGCCCTGGCAGTGTCGTTAATGGGGCAGTGCTACCAGTGCCGAAACGCAGGGCTTAGACTTTCCGGATATTATCCGTTGCGCCCAGGCACATCACTAGTCGAGTGAGTTCAGTACAAAGTGGCGATAAGATACCAATATCAGCACGCGTGCGCGAGTGTCTCCATATGTTTGCTTTGTAATATTCTCTATTAGGTTTGTGTACAATTTCTGATAACGTTAGGACTTCAAGTGGCAGGCATTAACGCGATCTGTCGATGTTTTTTTACTGTATGCAAGTCTTTTTAAGGATGGGAGAGCTATTCGCCACGAAGGAACCTGTAAATGCTGTAAAAAAGTATAGATTCGTGATATGCTCACAAAACAATCAAAAAAAGTGTTCCGAATGCAGTGACAGCACACATTTATTTATTTATACACATACACATATTTCCAATCAAACTCTAATCTCAAAAATGTTTTATTCAAATAAATCATTACACTTTTGAATCGTCAAGAAGTTATTTTTAATGAATCTACCACCGGTTCGGGAGGTTGTTATCTACCGAGAAGATATGAGCGTACATTTACCTAAACAAAAGAGTACAAACTGCACTCTTTTTGGCGGTTCGTTTTTGAGGCACGGATGGCGTATCTATACAGAATATTACCTTAGCCATTTGTGGCTAGATCTAGCACTTTTGAGTATAGGTAAACTCCTTTTTTAACGATTTAGCCCGAAAAGGGCAATCTAGCTCTTCTTCACTGTCTTGAAAATATTACCAAATTGAAGTTTTCGACATGCAACAGGTACTTTTTTGCTATTTCACTGGTCAGGATGGCGTTTTCTTAGATTCTCTACTCCTTCATGACATGATTATTTCTAGGCTAGATGGCGCTGTGTGAATGTCAGTGGATATTTATTTATTTATTGTGAGTGTGAGTGTTTTGGTTACCAGCGAATTGCAATGTCGGACACCGGGAGACGGAATGAAAACACGTATTGAGTGCGCACTCTGAGTATATTGTCTATATCAAATAACTTACAACTATGCTTATATACTAACTTATGTCTATGTGTGAGGGAGGTTGCTTACACACACTACACCTCCCCCGTGATTTGAAAAAAAAAGAAAAACAGTTTTTTTTTTATAAATAATAATAAAAATAACTAAATTCATTTTTTTAAAGGACAATGTAAAATCCTTAAAATAAACGAAATGCTTGACAAAAAAAGTTTCACTAAATATTGAAAATTGTATAAGTACAATAGTAAATTTAATTTAATAATTATCTATATTATTACATATAATTAAGGTGCGGCAGACAGGTCCATTCCATTAAATTAGAATTTATTTTAACAGAATCATTTACCGAATATAATATCTATTCATTTAAAAAATAATAGCGAGGTATGTAGTATACTTGCTATTAAGTACATTATAAAAACTTTAAAAAAAGGCGCACATTACAAATTAACTTCCTTTACCATTTACATTTCTCTATATATTTCTTTTAAATACAATATTTATCAGCACACTTCTCTAAAAAAAAAATCTTCATTTCTATCTCTTTTTCTCTCATAAACTTTCTTGGCACAACACACTTATCACAATATCATTCCCTCATTTCTTTCTTGGTACATAATATACCTACTTTGGGTATTTTTTATTGGGCCTGCAGGTCCCCAAATATCACCTTATCATCATATCATATCATATGTTTGGTACATTTATAGAATCCACTTTTCATTGACATAGTATCCATTATAACTGCACCACGCAGCTTTATTATTAGGGGCATGTTTTAAGATAACACAATCTCCAATTATTTTCACGGAGAGAAGCTCGTCTACACCATGATCAAATAAAGGATCTGTCACCCTATATTGTACCTTGTACCATTATTACAATTATAATCTTTACTTTAAATACCGGTCAACTTCATTTAAGACATCTAAGGTCTCCAACAGTTTTCGATCTGAAGGATTCGTTGACTTTCGCACAATATCCATACGTGCCTTCTTCTATCTTTTTTCAACTCTCATATCTTTTACTACTTCAAAATAAACGTCCTTTCAATAACCCTTAGAAACCATACAAAAAAATAGTTTAAATGTTTCATTTTACTTTTGGGTGATCAATCCAATCGTATAAAAAACATTTAACTAAATATAAAATAAACCTTCCATTCAACAAACATTTCATTTAAACATTAAACCATTCATAAACATAAAATAATTCTTTTACTTCCATCTATTATTCAATCTTTCATATTCAACTTTACAAACTTTTTAAATTCAATCAATGCAATATGTGCTTTCGAAGAAATTCGTCCTGCATTTAAACACACAATTCAAATATATATTTCTAACATTCCTTAGGTATCATTCGGTATTCCACTATATTGAATTACATTTCGAAGAAATCAAAATCATCGCATTGTTGTTATTGAACTCTAATATGGAATGCCGCTGTTGGTAACGAGACACATTGGAACAAATTTCGCTGATGTAGTAAACAATGTATGAGTGATACGCTGCTACTAGGCAATGCAAGTAATTACGTAGGTACTTATTTTGAATTTAATCAACACATGATCTGCAAATTACCTGGTATTATAATTAAAAAATAACTTACCACATTTTTTGATAATTTGGTCAACAAATTTAACATATTATTTTTTAATTTCGATTTCAATATCCTCGAAAAAATTAGAAAATGTGTTTATGACCTGCCTGCCTTACATATTATTTTATAAATTAAAAGGTTACATACCTAATATTTTTTACTTAATAAAGGCCTTAATTAGTATAAAAAAATATAAAAATTCCACTTAAAAAAATATATACCTAGACATCACCACATTACGTCATATAGTTTTTTTTCCATCATTTTCGCAATCACTTTCGGCATCTGCAACCCGCACCTACGAGTAGCTTCCCAGTCACATCGTCACTCACTCCCGGCAGCTATAAATCATCAACGTCTCCAACTCTCACGGCAGCCAGCAGATTTCACCATCTCCAACAGGAAAATCGCGGCAGCCCGCATCTCAACAACTTCACTCGAAATCACCCGGCTGCCAGCAATCTTCATTCTCCATATTACTGGAGCCCACATTTAGCCAGTTTTTACGATTTTATTATTTCGCAATCCAGATGTGCATTTATTTTCGCCCATTATTTTCATCGAATCTCTAACTCTTTCGCACAGCACTGCCAACAGGCAGCACTGGCAGGGTCGCCATGCAATGTCGGACACGGGAGACGGAATGAAAACACGTATTGAGGGCGCACTCTGAGTATATTGTCTATATCAAATAACTTACAACTATGCTTATATACTAACTTATGTCTATGTGTGAGGGAGGTTGCTTACACACACTACAGAATAAAACAGATATGTGCACATTAAGCTAAGTAGTAGCAGACATCTACCATTTACATTAATATGGATCGTCACATAAAATCATCAAAATCAAAAAAAAATCAAAATCAAATTCTTATTCAATTAGGCTTACAAAAGCACTTATGACGTCAAAAATATACAAAATATATAAAAAACAATTAAATACTAAACTAAAATATGAATTTGATGCTTTGAAAAAAGCGCTTCAGTGGATTGGCCTGTTGAGAAAGAAGCACCCAAGAAACTCAACAGTGTAGCCTTTTTTAAAAACAATTACTTAATGTAACAATATATCATAACACTGAAATAGCTGAGCAATTTAAGACCAAGGATTTTTATCACATAAATATTCGTCAATAGTGTAGTACCCTTTTTTAGAAAGGTGGTTTTTTATTCTAGCTTTAAACATGTGTAAAGGTAACTCGACAATATTTTGCGGTACCTTATTGAAAACTTTATACATCTTCCTATAAAAGATTTACCTACTTTATGTAGTCTCAAGTCCGGAACAGCAAGTTTGTTTCTATTCCTAGTATTAAAATTGTGTGAGTCACAATTTTTTTTAAAGGTATGATAGTATTTACGGACGTAAATTAAATTTTCATAAATATATTGTGATGCTACAGTCATTATATTTATTTCTTTAAAAAGTTCCTTAGAGAGTCACGGGGTCTAAGGTTGTAGATAAAACGAATAGCTCTTTTTTGTAGTACAAATATTGTATTAATGTCGGCAGCTGAACCCCACAACAGTAGACCATATGACATGACACTATGAAAATAACTGAAATAAACCAATCTTGCTGTTTCTACATCTGTCAAAGCCTTATCTTCCTAACAGCATAAGCTGCCGAGCTAAGTCTACCAGCCAGTGATTCAATGTGAGGCCCCCATTGTAACTTTGAATCTAAAGTTATACCAAGAAATGCAGTGGAGTTTACAAGTTCCACTTGATCATTATTCATAGTTATGTTGGTCTCGACCTGCCTTACATTGGGCATAGTGAATTTTATACATTTAGTTTTTTTTGCATTAAGTAAAAGATTATTAGCAGTAAACCAATGCATTACTTGAGACAGAGCTCTATTTACATCGTCAAAAGTCCTTACGTCTGTTAACATTAAAAATCAATGACGTATCATCAGCAAATAGAACTATGTCCGAAAGACTTTTACAATAGTAAGGGAGGTCATTATATATTAGAAATAATAGAGGGCCTAAAATTGAACCCTGGGTACTCCATGCGCAAAAGGGCACATGCGACTTTGTGCCATTAATACAGACTTTTTGAACTCTTTCAGAGAGGTAGATTCTACAAGACTCAATGAGCATTCTGATACCGTAATGTCTCAACTTTAATAAAGTGTTTATGGTGACGCAGTCAAAGCTTTAGACAACGCAAAAAACTCTATTGATATGTTTGTCTCCCAGGCATCAAAATCATCATCATATCATTAGCTCATTAAACGTCCACGCGGGCCCAGTGCGGATTGGCCGACTTCACGTATAATCTTTGAATCACTTCGCAGGCGTGCGCAGGTTTCCTCACGATGTTGGCCTTCATCTTAAGAGCGTCAGATAACGTACATATAATTTCTAAAATTCGAAAACACATTGGTACGTGGCGAGTTTTGAACCTCAGCCCTTCCGGTAGGAGGACAACAGTCCACACCATTGAGCCACCGACGCTCACATAAAATCACATAAAATATTTTATTTTAATTTTCCAACTTTACGATCCCGTAAATAATTCTCAAAACGCGAAGTCAATAATTAGACTCGTCATCGAGATAAGCATCCCCGCCATGACGCCTCCAATGATGTTATTACTGAATCATCTAATTACTGGGGCTTGTAGATGTGTATCGCTTACACATATGGTGTGCTGCTCAGATGTATGGGGCAGATAAACCAGCCAGGGTTGTAGACCTCTCTGTCAGTATTTAATGTGCAGGATCGAAGGTACACTTAAACTGGCAATTGGGGAAAGGTTTGTGATTAAATTATTGTGTTTTCTTTGGCAGTTTTTGGCATTTGGCAAATTTAAGGGTGACATTGGATACGGTGGTAAGCTTAGCTATTTGTTGTGATCATGCTGAGAGATTGTGGTAATCTAATAGGAAATTTTGTGTTTGTTTATAAGTTTCTGTTTTTCTCGACGGACGGTAAGTTCACTTAAATAAGTAACAGGTGGTAAGTGATACTCCTGACCATAACCAATGCAGTGTTGAAAAAAAACAGTAGGTGCGCATTATTTTTCGTCAACACTGCTCACGTCCGTCACTGATGACGACAGATGTTCTCTCTTCTCTCTTTTCAACCTATTGCAGTCCACTGCTGGACACAGGTCTCCCCCATTTTGCGCCAGACATCCCGGTCCTCCGCCTTTCTCACCCAGCTTCCACCAGCGACCTTTCGCAAGTCGTCGGTCCATCGGCAGACAGACAGATGTTAAGTCATTTTAATAGTTACATTGCCCACCGAAACACAAATGTGCAAACCACTCGTATTTGATGGGACGATATCTGGCAATGCGGTGATCCTAGACGACTCAGAGCGCTGGTGGCTTAATGGTGTTGACTGTTGCCTTCCGACAAGAAGGGAGGCAGGTTCAAATCCCGCCATGTAACAATATGTTTTCGGATTTTCGAAATCATATGTACGTTAGCCGACGCTCTGACGGTGAAGAAAAACATCGTGAGGAAATCTGCGCACGCCTGCGAAGAGATTCAAAGGTTGTGCGTGAAGTCGGCCAATTCCCACTGGGCCGCGTGGACGACTAAGGCCTTATCACCCTATGCGGGTAGGCTCGTGCCGCTCGGTGGGGACATTTAATGAGCTGATGATGATGAGGCAACTCAGTAGTTACCGAGTCTACCAAGTAGTTAATGTGAGTAAATTATCATTCATAGCAGTCTACTGATCAGAGTTGCTTGCCGGATTCCTATCAGTTTAAGGTGTATTCTACTACTACTTCTTAGTTCCAAGTACGGGAAGTGCCATGCTTCATTATTAATGTGTTGTTTCAGAGTGGCACAACGGATTTGATCACTCTGCGGATTTGAAACCATAGGCGATCTCGAGCTGTCAACAACAACACTTAATTTGATAAAAATGAAAATTATTGATTGTTTTTGCGATTAGTCTCACTATGCATACCCTACTCACTCTACACGTTACTGGAGCCGAAACTTGGACACTCTCTGTAGGTATGGTTCACAAGTTGAAAGTTGCTCAGCGTGCAATGGAGAGAGAGCATGCTCGGGGTTCTCATTGGCGGATAAAATAAAGATATATTATAATGATATATCCGCTGGAGAACCAAGGTTATCGACATTGTTCTTAGCATTAGCACGCTGAAGTGGAAGTGGGCCGGTGTCTCCAGACGGTCAGATGGTCGATGGAGCCGAAACGTGAAAAAACGTGTTGGAGTGGCGACCTTGCATAAGCAAGCGCAGCGTGGGACGTCCGGCTGCTCGTTGGACCGACGATATGAGGAGGGTGGCTGGTGGAAGTTGGATGTAGGTTACTCCGTGTTTGGTTGGCTGTCGCTCATTCGGGGAGGCCTTTGTTAAGCAGTGAATGAAGGTGGGCTAATTGATATAGGTAGGGTACAGTCGCCGAATTTCGTCCCAATCCTAATTTCGTCCCCAGCGGTTTCTCTTTTTGTACGTAACGCCTTCTAGTTTAAATACTTGATATTTAAAGTTACTTTCGTTAGTCGGCCATCGCAACAATTTGGCGGTGAAACGTTGCTCCTGTCTCGAGATATTTAAAAAAAGAAGTTTTTGTTTGAAATATTATGGGTGCTGTTAAAACATAGATCTGTCTGGCTTATTCAAATGAATTATTTGTCACATTGTTGTATCGCTTAGATTTAAATCAATTGTAAATTAATTTAGGTTATGACGTGAGTTTTTGGTTAAATGGAGGAGAAAAATAAATTTGGCAAATTCTTAATATCGTCGTTATTTAAATTTTACAAAAAGGACTTTACCCTATTATTGGATCCATGCCCTGTCAAGTTTATACAAGATACATGATTAAAACACAATATTTACACAAACAGCTGTTCACAACATCGTATTCAATAAGTAATCATGAATAATTTGAAAAATATGACTTCAAACCCCCGTTAGACACGATTCCAAAGCCATTAAGGGTGCGTCCGAGTCAACTGGCCATAATGACCCACCCCCGCGCCGCTGCAATTAACTAGATGGACAGTGCGCGTGCCGTGATGATTTGCTTATAGGGGGTGATTTTGGTATCACCTTTTTAATTTAATATCTACATATAAAAAAGCATCGGTGGCTCAATGGTGTGGACGTCCCCAAACATATAAGCTACCAAGCCACGTTAGGCTCGTTGTGTAAATGTTTAAGGCTGAGAGCCATCTGCGCTCGCCAATTGCCCGGTGAAGCTGTAAAGACCATCTGCGGCCAACAGCAGTAGTCAGTTCGAAAAAAATATGGTGTGGACTGTTGCTTCCGATCTGGAAGGTGCAGATTCAAATCCCGGCTCGTACCAATGTATTGTCGTGATTTCGAGACTATACGTTTGTCCGATGCTCTTATGGTGAAGGAAAACATCGTGAGGAAACTTGCGCACGCCTACGAAGAATTTCAAGGGTTGTGCGTGAAGTCGGTCAATCCGCACTGGTATAAAGAGCTAATGATGACCTTTTTATAACATAAACTTTTCTCGGCGTTTCAAAATAAACTAGTACTAGGTGAGCAATCTCATTCAAAAAGTGTCCGCGGCGAAAGTCTGCCCATCGCGTCAGTTGGGCAGAATTTTCATTCACTATCACGTCGCTCGTATCTAATTTTAACATTATTTTAATGAATATTTATATATCATAAATTTAAACGTAAATATAAATTTCAACAGGCCAAACCACTGAAGCGCTTTTTTTCAAAGCATCAAAATTCATATTTTTAGTTTAGTATTTTTAATTGTTTTTTATTATATTTTTGTATTTTTTTTGACGTTCATAAGTGCTTTTTGTAAGCCTAATTTGAATAAAGAATTTTTTTTTAAAACATAAGTCAACGTATGTGTTGCGGCTCGGGGACATTATTGGTTGATATTTCTTTAAGTTTAATACACAACAAACAACGGCACGAAGCTAATCCCGTGTCATCCCTTAGTGAACACCCTGTGCCTGCTGGCTTGACCATAACACAACCCTAATAATATATACACACGGTGCCCGCGAGTGGCGAACATTCAATATAATTTTCTGGTTCTTAAGGTTTTTCTCTTGGTTTTTATTTTATTTGTTTATTTAAAAGTATAATTGATTAATTATCTTTGTATAAATAACAAAAAAATTAAGCATATTCAATGAAAAAATATTATTATTATTGATTTATTTACGGTAAATACCACATAAAATTATTAATTAATTAACATCTTATACATGAAATAGAGATAGCAGTTCACCGATCGAGACCATAAGTGTACATAGCGTGATCACAAAATGACTTCAAAATAAAAGTGCTTAGGATCTAGAATTTAGTAATATTATATAGGAGGGAAACGGTTCACCTGGAATTTTCGTAAAAGACAATGTGAAATATTAATAACAATCAGTAGGTATAATAAATCTCATTTCATTCAAGCTCTTCCTATAAAAAAAATGACTCGCCATCGCCTTCGTCCGTGTGTCCGTCCCGCTAAACGGGCGACGACACCTGGTCAGTGACGTCACAAGTCGTGATTAACATTGTGACGTCACGAGATAGGTGCGCCCGCGCCGCTCGCTAATGGTATGGGGTGGCAAACGTAATATGTAATTATTCTTCAATATAACTGTTTCTGATATTGAAAACTAAGATCACGTGAAAAGTTTATTATTCATATAAATCATCATCATCAGCTCATATGTTTGTAATGGTCTGGGTGTTTTCTATGTATAATATGTATGTATTTACAAAAAAAATGTATACAAGTATGTTTATCCGTTGTTAGTACCCATAATACAGGCTTCACGCTTAACTTGGGGCTAGATGGCGCTGTGTGAATGTCAGTGGATATTTATTTTATTTATATACGTCCCCACCGAGGGGCACGAGCCTACCCGTAAAGGGTGTATATGCCTTAGTCGTCCACACGGGCCCAGTGCGGATTGGCCGACTTCACGCACAACCTTCCTGTTTTCCTTCACCGTAAGAGCATCGGATAAACAATAATATTATACGTTTATTCAAAAATTCGCTTTGGTGTTCAGAATAGCCATTACAGTACAGTTTCATTGTGGACTCTATTCCAAAGTCACAAAGGCCATGATAAACTAAGGCCTTATCCCGCGAAATTTTCTCGGTGTAAAAATTTTATGCACATGTAAGTACTTAGTACTTAGAAAGGTACCGTAGCGACGAAAATGTTCTGACAATTTCGGATTAATAACATGTTTAATATGTATTTAATTATTTATTTATATAACTGTGTATTGTTAAGAGTTTAATGAATATGTTAGTAGAAGATTTAATCAAGATTTTTGTACGAGTAAGTACCGGCCACATACGACCCCGTAGCATTCAAAAACGAGTGAATAGGCTTCTTCTGGGCAAGCTCGCTACATCTTTGAGCACTTCTCTTCCACTAGGATAATCTGTGCTCAAGAGCAAGCCCATCATGAATGAAAAAAACCTATGTAATTTTATACATAATAAAAATAAAAACCTTTTTATTTCCAATCAGATATTACAAAAAACATGAATGAAAAATATCATCATTATCATCATCATCATCATTACAGCCCAATTATGTCCACTGCTGAACGAAGGCCTCCCCTAATGATTTCCACGTGGACCGATCCCTTGCAGTTGACATCCATCTGCTACCCGCCACCTTAACCAGATCATCCGTCCATCTGGTTGGGGGTCGGCCTACGCTTCGCTTTCCGTTACGTGGACGCCACTCGAGAACCTTTCCGCCCCATCGGCCATCGGTTCTACGCACTATGTGCCCTGCCCACTGCCACTTCAACTTGCTAATCCTCTGGGCTATGTCGGTCACCCTAGTTCTCCTACGGATATCATCGTTTCGGATTTTTCGCGTAGGGAGACACCTAACATAGCCCTCTCCATAGCACGCTGAGCAACCTTGAGTCTATTCAAGAGGCCTTAGTGAGCGACCACGTTTCGCTTCCGTATGTCATAACTGGCAACACACTGGTCAAAGACCTTCGTCTTGAGACACTGAGTATTTTGGACGAAAAGATCTGCCTTAACTTCCGAACGCTGCCCATCCTAATTGGATTCGACGAGAACCTCCTTCTCGAAGTTGGACCTACCCATTTGGACTACCTGTCCCAAGTACACATATTCGTCAACAACTTCGAGGACAGAACTTCCAACTGATATCGGTATAGGTACGACATGGGCATTAGAAAAAATATAAAGAGAACATAATAGAGTAAAAAGTTATTTGTTAGTACTAGTGTATTTTCGTTTTATTTTCTTACTAAATTCTATGTTCGTAATGTATTTAGGTTTAGTTTTCGTCTGCAAAGATCCCTCTATGGGTAAAGGCCTCTCCAAAGATTTTATACATAGTTTGAGAAAAATTTAAACAATTTAGATAAAATGGGAAAGCAAAATGGTGACATGTAACTATATTGACTATAAGGAAGATATTTTTTTTTATGAAACCTCAAATATGACATTTAAAATATATGGCTGCAACACATAGGGTTCTTGGTTCGATCCCCGGGCAGTACAAACATTTGTGTGCAATCAGAACATGTCTGTTTGTAATGGTCTGGGTGCTTTCTATGTATAATATGTATGTATTTACAAAAAAAAATGTATATATGTATGTTTATCCGTTGTTTAGTACCCAAAATACAGGCTTTACGCTTAACTCGAGGCTAGATGGCGCTGTGTGAATGTCAGTAGATATTTATTTATATTTATATCTTCATCTACAACTCGTCACCATCCAGTGCTCCAGGCGTTCCCAATTCTGCGCCAGATATCCCGGTCCTTAGCTTTCGCCATCCCAGCCTCCACTTGCAAAATTTCGCAAGTCTTTTTGCCACCGGTCCGGGTGTCATACGTTACACATTAGTATTCTATTTAAAAAAAATGTACATATGGAAAAGCCATTCTTTGTCATGGTTTTACTTGTTGGTAGACTCGATACTAAGTCATCTAGGTAGGTACCACCGCAGTGCCAGATATCGTCCCGTGAAATAAGAGTGCTGTGCTGTTGTGTTTGGGGATGAGGGCACTGTAACAAGCGAAATTACCGGGTATAAGATATCTAACATCTGTAGTCTCGGGTAACGGGCGCAGTGCTGCATTCATGGAGAATAATAACTGTTTATCAGTGTTTGTTTCATTCATTGTGATGGTCAGGCGTATCAGTTACCATCAGGTGAGCGTGCTGACCGTCCAGTTCACTTAATGTCATACAAATAGGAAATAAAGAGGCAACAACAATCTCCACGGTTGTTCCAACGAGCAGTAAGATTTCGCAATTCGCCTTTTGTCGTTGAGTGTACAGGCACCCTCAGTGTCGGCGAGGGACCCGCCGGAGGGAGAGGTAAAAGCATATTTATGTTGCTTTCTGATTGACGATGATGGCTTCCCCTTGGTTAGGGCCGGTGCGGACGCGTTACGGCGATTTTATATTTCCGACGCTATTAAAATATTTAACTGCAGTATTCTAGACATATTAGAGGTCATAGACGAAGGCAAAAGCAGGAGATAAAGATACTAGTCTATTGAAAATATACGAGTGCGAAGGTTAAAGGGTTCAAATTACGTATAAAGGAAGAAGGAAAAAGTCTACTGATTGAACATTAAATACGTTTATATAATTCGAAGGTAGCTAACAGAGCTTGTGATTCACTTGATGGTAGGTGATACCATATTCCATACCGCATTCTTTTACGAAAAGAGCGATTGTCATTATTTTTTTTTTCCTAAAGTCATAGTTAATTTTCTGTTCGCTGTAACAAGCCGGGACTTGAGTGAGCAGATTTTAGGAAAACGTTACACGGTGCGCGCTCTCTCTGCACACTCATTGTCTCATTACACTTCAGCATATTTTGGTAAAGTATATTATTATTAGCTGACCAATCAATGTCCGTGACCACTTCTATAAAGTATATAAAATACCATACTAACAACGGCAATATTTAAAGAATATTTTTAAAAAATATTGATAAGGTAAAAATTTAAATAAAAAAGGCTTACAAAGTTGTTCTGCTACCCAGTTTTTATGTGTCAAAGTGAACAGGATGGTCAGGACGTTCACCTGATGGTAAGTGATACGCTTGCCATAACACGGCATTGAAGGAGATTAACAACTGGTAGACAGTTATTATTCTCCATCAATGCCGCACTGCGCCCGTCACCCGACACAACAGATGTGAGGTCTCATAAACTCGGTAATTTTTCTAGCTGCAGTGGCCCCATCCGTTTCTTGCTTCATTTTCATTGACATTCATCATTATTCTGTAAGAAACAAAAAATATAAGTAACTAGCTTTAAACAGCGGCTTCGCTCACGTTAAGAAGTATTATTTTTCATCCCGTATTTTATTCCTTTAGGGGGAGAATTTATCAAAATCCATTCTTAGGGGATGCCTACGTCATAGTAGCTTTATGCATGCCAAATTTCAGCCCGATCCGCACAGTGGTTTGGGCGGTGCATAGATCGATTGTCAGTCAGTTAGTCACCTTTGAGTTATATATATTTTATTAACTAGATAACTTCGATTAGGCACCTAAGAAATGGTCAAATTTCAATTCGATATCTTCATGCGTTCCCGGAGAGAATAGGTATACATAGAGAGCAAACCAGATGAATAATTTTTAATTCATTTATTCACTTAAATTTGCAACAGTGGTATACAACTTACAAGTCACACATAATAAGTAGCAGTTGTTATTGCTAGTTCCAAATTTACCTTTTCAAGGTGTTAGTGATATTATAAAATAGGTACATAGTTTAACTTCATCTCACAATTCTGTACGTTTTTTAATTATAAATACATTAACAATTGAATTCATAAATCACAATAACCAATTGAATTTATAAATAATAATTACAATTTAATATAAAATTGTGATCAAATAAAATAATAAATTAAAAAAGGGAATTTAAGGGATTAACAAGATGAACTAAGTCAAAAGAAATACAATTTTACGTAAAAGCAATCGAGTATATTAGAAAAACGTAAAAACTACAAGAGGCTTAACTTTACGCAAAGGATTGGAAAGTAAACTAATCATTGAGCTTAGCATATAACCTAACACGTGGACTGCAAAGGGCGGCCAATCAGCTAATTGCGTTCAGACGGAAGGGTTGATATTAATTACAACCCGCCCTCGGGGTGAGATCAACTCTTTCTACTCAAATTACCAATTTGTTTACTTGTGATGACTTCAGGTGATTTTGGGGTAATATAATATTCCATGACGTACCTAATGTACCTGCTGGTGGACTGCGATAGGTTCAAGATTCGACTATTTAGAATGTAAAGATTCTAAATACATCATCATCATCACCTCATTATGTATACATATACATAATTGTATTATGTATATGTATACATAATGAGGTGATGATGATGATGGGAAAATATATTAATATAATAAAATATATTATTTATGTATATATATTATTTTTTATCTGGCCGCACCATTTTGTTTTCTTTCTGTATGCCCAAAAGTTAACTGGTAGAGAATGCCACTCGGCATTAAGTTCGCCTTTGTACATTTTATGCAGTGTGCATTCAAGTTTTAAATAAATATACAGAGGGTTACGAGCCTACCCGTGACGGGTGTATAGGCCTTAGTCGTCCACGCGGGCCCAGTGTGGGTTGGACGACTTCATGCAGCACCTTGCGTAGGCTTCCTCACGGTGTTTTCCTTCTCCGTGAGAGCGTCAGCGGCTCAAGGGTGTGGACTGTTGCCTTTCGATTGGAGGGCGCAGGTTGACATCCCGTCAACGAAAGTATTCTGACGGAATATATAATTTTACTACATCAAATCACACTTTTTTTTTCTTTTTATTTAAGGAACTTAGTCAATTTTGTCTGTATCGCTCCGTTATGGCTTGAATAAGATAACATTTCAAATGACATTGTAGTGGATAACATTTTATATAGTGTCCTGGCTTCTGGACACAACACATCACGATTAATTGTAAGTAAATTTCGCATCACAACAAATAACCATAATAGAAGCTTAATGTGCTTTAACCCATCGATTTGTCACCGCTGTCCGTGTGTGTGTCATCTGGCGTGTTATTAATGACAACTCATCAATATTCATGATGTCTGGTTTGATCTATGACCAATTTGACATGGTTCAAGTTATTGGTTTTAGTTGTGGCATACATATCTAATTTGGTATTTTCTCTATAATATATTTAATTGGATAACAACCATCTATAAATTAAAATAGAGCGTCGTTGGTACATTGGTGTGCTTTGTTGCCTTCTGATCGGGAAGATGCAGGTTCAAATCCCGCCACGCACCAATGTCTTCAAAATTTCGAAATTACATGTAGGTTTATCCGACATGGCGAAGGAAAATTTCGCGAGGACTCCTGCGTACGTCCGAAGAAATTCAAAGATTTTGCGTGTAGTTCGGCCAATCCGCACTGGGCCCGCGTGAACGACTAAGGCCTAAACACCCGCGTACGGGTAGGGTCGTGCCCCTCGGTAAAGCCATATGATGAGCTGATGATGATGATATATTAAAATTACTATTCATCATCATCATCAGCTCATTAAAATTACTATTCATACATCCGAATTAAAATTCAGATTAGTTTAGTGCCATACCCAAAGGTATAAAGTCTTTTTTAAATATTTTAATATTGTATAATACACATGGATTTGTAGTTAACAAGGAAGGCGCTTTTAGACTTGTACCGTTAGTGTATTGGCTGTTTAATATACAATAGGACTTAATTAAAATAAACACTTGATAAAAATTTAATTTTTCACTATACCTTTGTATTATTGTTTTCGCGACATTTGCGCTTATTAATATAATTTATTTCATGAACAATAAGGTTGATTACATAATGAGTACATTTTGTAAAAGTACATCAGTAATAAGTAATAAGCCTTTATTATATAATTGTTTTTTGTTCCAATTTCAAAGAAAAAAAATGCATGTAAGTAACTACGCTGAATTTAATATTCGAAAGATAAGACCATCTATTAATAAATATTGCCCAAAAGTTGATTCCCAAAGAACTCTATTCTCAAAATCGTTCAGTCGATATTTCATTCATTGAACATATCGCGCCTTTCATAATATAGGGGCACATCTCGAAAAATAGCGTCTTTGAGTTTAACTTATAAACGGGCCCAAAATCAACACATCTGATAGAAAAAACATAGATTGATTGATTGATAGAAAGAGTCAGTACGTGCAATGAAGCCGCGGAAACCAATTTTGTACCTTATTCCCATTTCTGAGTAAAGTGTGTCGTTTTAATAATTCTGGGATAAACTTAATATGCAATAAGTAATTCATAAGTTTCATAACTAACGGACATACTCTTATAATATTCAAATATTTTGCACTAAATGTTTTAATTTATTTATGACCGATTTTGTGAGAACGGGACGGCTCTAGGATCTTCAAACGTGTTTTCCCAACAATCATGTTTTTCGAATTCTGCCTATTATATATGAAAGTTTCGATATGTCTCTCGGAATTAAGTTCCGGACTCAAAAGGGCATAGCATTATATTTGCTGATCTTAATTCCGAAACGAAACTTACCTAGAACCATCGGAAATTTTTCCTAGAGGCGTCTAAGAACACAATTCAGCTGTCGATTAGTCAAAGGTACTCAAAAACAAATATCAGATTGAAGTACCGATGGAGTGTTTGCCGGCGCGGGCGGAGGGCGCAATATCATTCAAATGTGGGTTCATATCCGGCCCGGGCTACAGAGCAAACTCCATTGTTTGGGCTTTTGAATAATTTAACTATATTAAATTGAAGTTTTGGAGTGGAGACCGCGTATTGGTATTTGAGCATAGGACGCCCGGACTGATGGGCCGACCCATTACGCAAGGTTGCTGGTGAAGGCTGGATGAGGGAAGCTGACGAGAAGATAGGTGGTACTAGGTTACTAGGTGGTAGACTCGATACTGAGTACTTTAGTGTTTCGGGTTGAGGGCACTGTAGCTAGTGAAATTACCGGGTATAAGAGACCTAACATCTGTTGTCTCGGGTGACAGGCGCAGTGTGGCGTTGATGGAGAATAATAACTGTCTATCAGGGTTTGATCTCAATCAATGCCGCTCTGTCATGGTAAGACGTATTACTGACCATCAGGTGAGCGTCCTGACCGTCGTGTTGAGTTACCAATCTCCAAAAGGCAATGCTATAATGGGAAAGCCTGTTCTCTGCAAAAGGACGTAATATGGAAAAATAAGGTTTTTTCGAAACTCTCATTGAATAAAAGAAATAAGATTTTTCTCTCTTCAAAGTAAGAAAAAATGGCACTAGGCTTCTGGATTCGAACTTGGGCCTTTGCGAATTGGGCGCTAAGACCCCGAACGAACACGAGGGATATACCTATTGGAATCGCATCGAAAGCTATGGAGTCGAATAGTATTCAGTTTTTTATTACACATTAATGTTTTTCATTGCGTGTTGTAAGTTTAGGCTTTCAAATAAACAAATGTAACAGGCGGAGTTAAATAGTTTGTCTAAGTTGGATTTTTTCTCCCGAAATAAGAACCTCTGAAACAATTATGGTTTCCTAGTACATTTCGGAACAATATTTTTTTATAGAGACTAAAATGTTTTGACTTTAACAAACTAAGAACAAGCACAAACTGGGAATAAATGAAATGGTACATCTTTCGAGACCGAAAAACTGCTTTAGACACCTATCATGCCTACGCCAACTCATGGTTAAGTTATAGAATAATGTTACGGGGTAACAGTTCGAAAGCACTCAAATTTTTTACATTGCAAAAGAAACTTTTGAGAATAATTGTAAACATTCAGCAAATAGATAGCTGTAAATCATATTTTCGTGAATTAAAAATATTAACACTTCCTTGCTTATATATAATCCGAAACATAACCTATTCATACACTGCAAAGTCCACGACACTGCAAAGGACACGCATTACGTTTTCAGATTTTTCTAATAATTGAATTCTCGTATTTTTTTTTAATATAATGATTAAAACTGCATTATACAAGTGTAGTCTCCACGGTTTCCCTGTCCGGCACCCTATTCCATTAAGAGGATTAAAAGCAAGTGGTGTTGAGGCGCACGCGTCTTTTCAGCGGGGACGCTATCCCAGCCACCTTCCCGGTTCGTAGGCAACAACGGAGAGGAGGATACAGTTTTTGAACGGGATACTTCTTAGTACATAGAAATTAACGATCTGTCGTTCTTTTTTCTTCTTTTTAACCTATTACATTTCACTGCTAGACTAAGGTCTTCCCTTGTACTGCCCGGGGATCGATCCCCGGGCAGTACAAACATTTGTGTGCATGAACATGTCTGTTTGTAATGGTCTGGGCATTTTCTATGTATAATATGTATGTATTTACAAAAAAAATGCAAAGTATATTTATCCGTTGTTTAATACCCATACTACAGGATTCACGCTTAAATTGGGGCTGGATGGCGTTGTGTGAATGTCAGTGGATATTTATTATTGAATCAAGCTACAGATTTACAACATATCATCATCTTTAACCTGAAGCAGTTCACTTCTGACACAGGCAATATGCACCCGAAAAAAAAACAAAAAACTTTAAAAACATGACACAAAATAAAATTCTATATTTTTCGCTTCACAGACGACGTGAATAAAAAAAATCCGATCTAGAATTTTTTCATCATCGGCCTATCGTCCTACTGCAAGGAACAATCCTTCCCGGACAGCATTGTCATATTTTTATTATTTATTTGTCATAGATTGTTTGTAGTAAGAAATAAAAACATTATTTCAAGTTATCTTTATATTTAAGTTTAATTTTATGGCGACTGCCATAGTGCTCTATCAACGCAGAGCCCAAACCACTGGACGGATCGAGCGGCAATTTGCCATGCAGGCAGATGTTATGACGTAGGCATTAACTACGAAAGGATTTTGATTAATTTTACCCCCAAGGGGATAAAATTGGGGATGAAATTTTGTATGAAACTTAGTTCTTTCCAAACCGATCGGGCTGTTACTGTGAATGAATAAAGCTACTATGACGTAGGCTTCCCCTAAGAAAGGATTTTTTTAAATCCCATCCCTAAGGGAATAAAAATTATCATCATCAGCTCATTAAACGTCCCCACCGAGGGGCACGAGCCTACCCGTATAGGGTGATTAAGCCTTAGTCGTCCACGCAGGCCCAGTGCGGATTGGACGACTTCACACACAACCTTCGAATCTCTTCGCAGGCGTGCATGAAGGTTTCCTCACGATGTTTTCCTTCACCGTAAGAGCGTCGGATAACGTACATATATTTTTCGAAAATTCGAAAATACTTTGGTACGTGTCGGGATTTGAACCTCAAGCCCTCCCGGTAGGAAGGCGACAGTCGACACCACTGAGCCACCGACGCTCTAATAAAAATTATACCTAATTAAAAATAAACTTCTTATGGCGAGCGAAGTCGAGAGCAAAAGCTAGTACAGTATAAGACAAAACAAATTCCGTATACAGCGAAGTCATTGGGTGCATTTAATTTTTTTACCGTTATCAAAATATTTTAATACTAAAACTATTTTGCTCGTAAGAAACCTATATGTAGGCTTGCCAGGTGGTTGGAAAATTTGGGATTTTCCCGGAATTTAGCATCGATATTCCGGTCGAGCTGTTGCCTTCTTATCTGGAGGGTGCAGGTTCAAATCCCTTTAGTACCGAGGATTGAAGCCTTGGATCTTAAATGAAAATCATAAAACATGGTGTTAACAAGTAGTGATTGTATAAGATAAATTAAAGGGACCTCGTGTTTTACCTTTTTATAAGGTTTTATTAAGGTTTTGCAATTTTTTCCAAAAAATAAACATAAATTAAGAATTAACAAAAAAAGAAAAGAAATTTCCAAACGATTAGTCGACATTACTGGAGACCAAAGATCTGGCAGCTACCTTGGTCAAAGAATTAGTTTAGCGATTCAAAGGGGTAACGCTGCCAGTGTCTTCGGAACTTTACCAAAGGGGGTTCTTTTAATTATTTTATTTAGTTATTATATTTTTTTATTTTAGTTATAATATTTAATTTTTAAGGTTTTTAGTTGTTAGTAATAAATTTTATTGTTTCAAAATTTAATAAATGTAGAATTAACAAAATACATAAGTCCAATATATATAATCTCAATATTAAAGTTGTCTGGCTGGCTATTTAAATGCCAGATACATTTTTGTTTTCTAATTAGAGCAAATTATTAAGAATTCTTAAATTACTAATAGTTTTTCTTATTAGTAAATTTTGAGTTATTTTGAATTGTTCAATTATAAAGAATTTCAAATTCTGCAAATTTCAAAATTCAAATTCTTCAATTTAGTAACCTAACGAGATGTCATTATTTTATAGGCGGTAACAATATTAAACTAATCATCGGCGAACATTGGATTAGTTCCGTGCATCGAGCGCATATGCCCCGCACGCGCCATTGCACCCAACTGTTGCATTTCGTAATGACCTCTAATATTGGTGCATATCATCGCGTGAACAGCACTCATATGGTCAATTGGTAATAGCGTGATCTGTTATGGAAATCAGATAGTTTACTCATAAAACATAGACATCTTCAATGATAATTTTATTTGTCATAAAAAGCCATACTGTTTAATTTTTTAAAATATTTTTATAGCCTATTAGAAGTCCTGTAATCTCGCTGTGTACACCGTCTCTGGGCTACAGTCCTGACCAGTGAACTGTTTCTTTTAATGTGTGTTCATGTAAAGGCTGTATAATGTTTGTGTACCATAAATAAATAAATAAAAGATTCGAGGTTAAAGGAACCACTTTTGATCTACAAGCAGGTATAAATACCTGATACATCAATTATTGTTTTCTCGATTTTCAATGAAAATTAGAGTTGTACTTATTATTATCACTACTTTTTGTAATCAGACATCTTATTTTGTGTGCCAGTCTCGATGGCTCTTTTAAAACTTCTTCTAAGTCTTCATTACATACGCCTATGTATGATTATGTCAGTTTTTTACAAGTTTAATTTTATAGTGATTATTACGTAGGTACTCTCTCTCTATGTCTTTAAAATATCGCAGTGCATTGCTGGACATACTCGTAGACAATGATGTAAAAAAGTATAGATTCGTGGTATGCTAATAAAACAACCAAAAAGTGTTCCGAATGCAGTGACATCACACATACACGTATTTCGAGTGAGCATACATTTACCTAAACAAAGAGCCTACCGCTGTATTCTCTTTGGCGGTTCGTTTTTGAGGCACGGGTGGCGTATCTACCTTTATATATACAGAATATCATTCAGATCTATCCCGGCCTGAAGGCGGATTTTTTATCCAGTCTCCGTCTTCGCAAGTAGTCGGTCCATCGGGCCAAAATCTCTACTAAATGATTACCCATTAATCATTGATAAATATGTTTGGTCGGTGGCCCAATGGTGTGGACTGTCGCCTACCTACCAAGAGGGCTGAGGTTCGAATCCCGACACGTACCAATGTGTTTTCGAATTTTCGAAAATATATGTACGTTATCCGACGCTCTAAAGGTGACTGGGCACATATGTACATCGTGAGGAAACCTTCATGCACGACTGCGAAGAGATTCGAAGGTTGTGTGTGAAGTCGTCCAATTCGCACTGGGCCCGCGTGGACGACTAAGGCCTTATTACCCTATACAAGTAGGCTCATACCCCTCGGTGGGGACGTTTAATGAGCTGATGATGAAATATGTTTCATTTTCCCAGAAGCACCAACAAATACAAACATACTTTTTAGTGCTATTGTTTCGCAGTTCACTGACTGTTGTGTTTTTAATTTCCAATGTCAAAATACTGATTGACGTCCATTAATGTCAATAGCGGTACTCACTTCCAGTCCGATACAGCTCGCCGAGTCTATTGTGGTCTTCGGGAACGCTGAGCAGGGTTAGCACTCGAGTGTTTTTCGAAAAAAATATTCGTCATGAAATGTATTTTAGCAACTACGAGTTAGTTCGTTCTGATTTTTTTTTAGGAGAACGGAATATACAGAAATATTTAATTTTTATATTATATGTGCAGGACAGTCAAGACGTTCACCTGATGGTAAGTGATACGCCTAATCATGACGGAGCGGTATTAAAGGAGACCAATAATTGATAGTTATAATTCTCCTTCAATGCCGCACTGCGCCCGACACCCGAGAACACAGATGTTAGGTCTCTTATACCCGGTAATTTTACTAGCTACAGTGCCCTCATCCCGTAACAAAACACTTCTATTTCACGGGACGATACCTATCTGGCACTCCAGTTGTACTAACCGAGTCTACCACCTAGTAGTGGTGTAATAAAGAGTTACTTAGACAAAATTCTGCAATGATGCAAACTGGGAAAAGTCGCGCAAAGTGACTTTTAGTATGTGAAGTGATTTTCACTAGGCAGTCTACCCGTGCGATCCGTTCCCAAGATCCCCGGATCAGTTGTCTAAAATAACTACTTCCGTAGTGTAGTGGTCCAAACGTTGGTTTTAGGTGGTTTGGAGATAGATTTTTTATATTCACTAGCTGTTCCCCGCTGTATTACGCGCTTTATAAGATTAAATTCTCCCGCCGTAAAACATAACCTAGAAAGCGCGCAGCACACACGACGCGCGGCTAAAACATTGGCCTTTTTTTGTAAAATTAAAAGATTTTTGTAAAATAAAAGTGGCCTCTGTTTTTCTAATTACTTCAGCTACCTGCCAAAAAAAGTCCCGTCCAAATCCATCCAACCGTTTCAGAGATTACCCGGAACAAACTGACTTACCGACAAAAAATTTAAAGATTGTTATTTTTTGGCATATGTTCTGTATATATATTCATACGCATGAAGGAAACTATTGTTATTTAAATATTACAATCTGACACTTCAATTTCATTTATATGTAGGTAATAGTTTTTATTCCTTCAATAAAATGTTCATTCTGACAACCCTTACTCCTAATATTGATTGCAATATCACCAAATATCGGATGACGGTCTCGATCACCCCCAATCAGGGGGTGGGGGTTGACGTCACGCATCGGCGGCAGGGGTCATCACAATTAGTGTTTTGTTTCGCTTAATGAGCGCTACGCGTTTTTTGATTACGACGTCGATTGTGTTGGTTTAAATAACAGTTATTTAAACCAACACAATCTAATATAAATATAATCTAATATAATAAGTTAAGAGCGTCGGTGGCTCAGTGGTGTGGACTGTCGCCTTCCTACCGGGAGGGCTGAGGTTCAAATCCCGACACGTACCAATGTATTTTCGAATTTGGGAAAATATATGTACGTTATCCGACGCTCTTACGGTGAAGGGAAACATCGTGAGGAAACCTTCATGCACGCCTGCGAAGAGATTCGAAGGTGGTGTGTGAAGTCGTCCAATCCGCACTGGGCCCGCGTGGACGACTAAGGCCTAATCACCCTATACGGGTAGGCTCGTGCCCCTCGGTGGGGACGATTAATGAGCTGATGATGATGAAATAACAGTTATCTGGGATATTGACAATCGTATTTAATATTGCTAGGCACTTTGCGAATGAGAAAATAACGAAAAGTGATGTTGAATAAAATACAATTAATTAGAATGATAAGTATGTATGTTTTTTATTTATTTGTACCCATAATACAAGCTTCGCGCTTAACTTGGGGCGTTAGATGGGGTTGTATAAATGTCAGTTGATATTTATTATTATTATTTATGTATGTATTTCCAAAAAAAGATGATGAAATATGTTTATCCGTTGCATATTAGAGGCTAGACGCTTAGTTTGGGACTTACAGCACTGTTTGAATGTCAGTGGATATTTATTTGAGTATATCGTTCACCCCTTATCCCTACAGTAGAAGTATAGCTACTTCATGGATTTGTATCGATACTCGAAACTTGTCTATCAAACGGCGCCGCGTGCTAAATATACTGCGCTATTTGTGGGGCGCCCAGTCGAGTGCGCAGGCGCCGCTTTGATCTTGTGGGAATGCGCGCTATAGTGACCATGGGGCGGGTGTTATTTGAGACTATTTTCATTTTTTTGTCACATCATTGTCGTGCTACTATTTTCTAGAACCTATCGCAGTCCACTGTTGGACATAAATCTCCCCCATTTTGCGCTAGATATCCCGCTTCTCCACTATTTTAGCCAACACCAGCCTAGATGCAGAACTCGTCTGCTGCAACTAGTGCTGCCAGGTCCAATTTTTTTTAATAATAATCGGGACATTTAGCGTCCCGATCGGGACGTATCCTCAACCCCTAAAAATCGAGACGTCCGCGCAAATCGCGACACCTGGCAACACTAGCTCCAACGGACATCGGTTCTGCAATACACGTGTAAAGCCTACTTCCATTTTAATTTGCTGATCGCGTGAGCTATGTCGGTAACTTAAGTTTTCCACCGAAAATTCATCCAGACCAATACTTATCAGACATATTCGATCTGGGACCAGATTAGGAACTTTAATGGTCAATACTGGTCCCGTATGGTCCCCTTACGTGCAGGCCCATGCCCCTCGGCGGGGACGTTTCATGGGCTGATGATGACGCACGTCACCCAAGACGACAGATGTTAGGTTTTTATACCCGGTAATTTCACTAGCTACAGTGTCCTCATCCCGAAACACAAAATTGCATAGGATTTTTATTTGACGGGACGATATCTGGCACTGCGGTGGTACCTACCTAGACGAGTCAGTATCGAGTCTACCGCCTAGTACAAACCTAGTCTACCGTACTTTACAGTACAGTTTAGATTACGTCGTATCGATAATTCGCCAGTGAAATTACAGGGTAACTAACATCTGTTGTCTCTGGTGTCGGGCGCAGTGCATTGACGGAGAATAATATTTGTCCTTCAGTGTTTGGTCTCCTTCAATGCCGCTATGTTATGCTCAGGCGTATCTCAGGTGAGTGTCCTGACTGTCCTTTTCACTTTGTAACATAAAAAAAATAATATTCTAAGTTTACTTAGGTTTAGGACGTCCCAATATCCCCCGAAATGTCGGTGTCCCTACTCCTTACACAAGTCTTATCTCCTTCGCATACGCGATAGCGCGTCTGGCAAACAGCTGATCCGAAACTCTCGACCAAATTATCGGATACAAGTTCTCAATGCGTTCACAGATATGGAAACGCGGGCTTGAGACTTCAAAGTCTACTGGAGTGATTATAGATACTGTGTGTAAGCGCCCGATTTGGTGTATTGGCTGTACCGGTTCCAGGTTCGATTCCCGAGCACGAAACATTTTACTCCAATTTAAGCAACCTTATACCATGGTAACTAGCCAACTATATATTTTACTTCGGTAAAGTCACATTAGTCATACATAAAAAAATCCAGACCAATGCTAACATACATGTTCATACACAGAAATGTTTGTAATGCACGGAGATCGAACTTGGAACAAATAAAAAAGGAGATATGGATTTTCGAGCGTTAGTGGCTCATTAGTGTGGACTATTCCCTTCCGATCAGATTAAAATCCCGTTGCGTACAAATGTCTTTTCATATTTTAGAAATTCTATGTACATTTATCCGACGCTCTTACGGTGAAGGTAAACATCGTGAGGAAACCTGCGCACGCCTACGAAAAGATTCAAAGGGTATGCGTGAAGTCGGTCAATCCGCAATGCGCCTGCGTGGACGACTAAGACTTACGGGCAGGCTCGAGCCCCTCGGTTGGGACATTATAATAAGCTGATGGTGATGTTTCAATTATACGATACATTATTAGGTCACACTTATGGAAAATCAATTTCTACGTCAAAAAAACGATTCAAAACACCGCCCCTATTTCTTGTATGAAAAAAAACTCAACAAAAAGCAATGACCTTGTCAAAATAACAATCATTGCATTCTCTTAGCAACATAATTACGAAAGCACTCCACTCAAGTAGCCCAATTCTGAATCCATAAAACTAAAACCCAAATAATAGACTTCAAACATATAATTTCACTTGTTGAATAAGCCGTGAGAATTTCATAATCGCCTATACCTTATTCTTAAGCCAATAAGACGTAACAGAACACGAAAAACATTACACACCTGAGAGTCTATCACAAAAAATGGGATGAGTGTACAAAAACACGGCTACTTATCAACCTGGGGTAACTTAAAAAGGTTTCTTTCCGAGCCACGCCCACTTCCTTTGATGTGAGCGACGATCGCTGATTGGTGGACGGCGAATGCGCGTGCGCACGCTCTCGCTACAGAAATAGAAGCAATTTGTTATTGTTTATTGTGAATCTTTTATTACTTGTAAATACATCGACACGCGCCATTATGCTTTTAAAATTGTTGTTTACTGCTGGAAAGTGGATCACTCGTCAGCTTGCATTATTGGGGTAGGAATATTTAAATAAAAAGTGCAAATCATAACCACGTTTGTTTGACACTAGCTGTGCCCCGCGTTGCTACCTGCGGTTTGAAGGTAAAATGAAACGTATTACAGGAACTATTCACATTTTTATTTATAACAATTTTTGTCTAGTAAATTCCTCATACATTATCTGCAAATTATTATTATTATTTTCATCGATTTTCCCAAGGGAATAAGATATTTTCACGCAGTAAAACGTAACCTATGTGTTAATCCAGGATGTCAGCTAACTCCATGGCAATTTTTCGAAATCGTTTTAACCGATTACATGGAAGATAAAACAAACATACACACTTACAAACTTTCGCCTTAATAATATCAGTATGATTGATTAAATAAATTAAACAACTCTTTGCCTTATTATTTTAAAAATAAAAGTTTGAATGGTTTGGTTGGTAAAGAGTGTATTGGGCTCATTGGTGTGGACTGTTGCCTACCGATCTGGCCAGCGCAGGTTCAAATCCCGACACGTACAAATGATTTTTTGACTTTTCTAAATAATAGTATACGATATCCGACGCTCTTACAGTAATGGAAAACATCGTTGGAAAACCTGCGCACACTTGCGAAAAGATTCAAAGGTTGTGCGTTGGACAATCCGCACTGGGCCCGCGTGGACGACTAAGGCCTATACACCCTATAAGGGTAGGTTCGTGCCCCTCAGTGAGGACGTTTAATAGGCTGATGATGATAAATACCCTCTAGTAGTAGTAGTCCGGTTGTTAGTCCGATTGCCCAGACTGCAACTTTAGTTGCAATATTTCGGTTCGAACTAAGCACCGGACTATCGATACATATTTAGTAGCACTGGGCCGTGAGGACGATTACGGCCTATACACCCTCTACGGGTAGACCCCTCGGTGTGGGGACGTGTAATGAGCTGATGATGATAATGTATTTCATATTTAAAATCTTGCAACTTGTGATGTAAGTTATCGTACTCTCTTTTGTTTCAATTTAAATTTCAAAGAGAAACCGAAACGATGTTATCGACACGTTGCCCTATCTTGCGAATGTATCTCCACCAGGTATCCATTAAATCTCATTGTTATTTTTAATATAATAAAGAACATATTTCTATAAAATCGTTTTCAACTCCTGTACGTGGCCTAAAATCTTTTTTATCGGCTGTCAAATCTGACAGTTCGATGGCAGCCATTGTTGCGGCGCCTTGGCCAATGGCGGTTACTTTGAAATTGGAATGTTTTATTTTTCCAATGCATCACTATTGTTTTCGGCCAGCAATACTTTATCTTCGTCTATTTTAAATGCGCTTGGTGAATTCTAAACGCATTTGTTTCGGTTCGATTAAAAACATAAGGGCCTTAGCTTTTCTCACTAAGGTTTTAACTTTTTATTTCAATTTTGTTACAGTTCTTTTGTGATTATTTTTCAATAGACCAAAATCACTGAAGCTTTTTAAGTTATCGAAATTCAGCGGATGGTAATCTTTAACACCCACTAATCCGCATTAGGCCCGCGTGGTGGGTTAAGGCTCAATCTTCCCATAGCTTAGCTGTGAGGAAAGGCCTGTGCCCTGCAATGGGCCGTTATAGGCTGATAATGATGATATTGAAATTACATAACTTATGTAGGTAATCAATATTTTGTGCCCAACTAAGCTAAAGAAACCAGGCCGCTAAAATATTTGAAAATTACCCCTATTCAGAATGGCTGTCTCCCACACGTCAAACCGAATTAGCCATCCAAAAGAACTGGCCAGTAATTCTTCTAATCGAGTAAAAAGGTTAAAAGCATTCCGTGCAATTCATGGCGGTAATTTTAAACTTGGAACTCATCACTTTTGATGTAACCGACGCTATTTTGACAGCTATTTTTGGGGTTATGCTAAAAGCTTTTAAGGGAAGGAGGGGGCGGTGTGTTTATGGGAAATTGTACCCTAATTTTAGGGTAGAGATGCTTCCCTTGTGTTATGCAACAAGGTTATAGGAGACTGTTGAATATTGAATTAAGCTACCTATTCTGTGCTGGGTGAGTTTGAGAGAACGAAGTATTTTTCGTTTAGATTTCAATGGAGTAAATATGAAGACTATTTTCATTCTCTATTCGCGTAACCAGCTTAAAAAGCCTATTCAATGGTAGAGGTCTACCGTTGATTGTAGTTTAGTAGTAGAGGTACTTGACTAGAGTTCACAATGACATAATTGAACTGTTTGCCTAAAGAAAACAAACCTAAGCAAACAAGTGGTAACAGTCGACTTTTATTTCACTGTATTCAGTAATAGCATTGCCTCTCTCGGTCAGTGTAAACGAAAATCTCCAGGTTTGATTCTCGTACTGTGAAAATAATATGTGTTTTGGTATGGATGTTTTCTATGTTTTATTTTACCTAAATGAGGACATAAAAGTATATAATAACTACAGTTTTGACGGAAACCAGTGCCAGCAATAGGCATGATGTCTGGATCCTGGTATCGTAAGAACTATTCATATTATACAAATCTGGGTTAAATATAACGATGTGCTTACTCTCAGCTCGAAAACTCATGTTTTATGAATTTTATTAGTCTTCAAAGTTAGGTGGGCAAGTCCATTTTTAAAATACATTAATTGACGAAAAATTTGATACCAAAGGGAAAAACACATAAAATTTATAACAACTGTTGCTATGAAACCATTTTAATAAACGCAACATTTAATATAGATGTGGTACAAAATTTATAGGTAAACTATGTAATAACTACAAAGGCTTGACGTCATAATTAAGTAGCCATTGTATGAAGCGTTTTTGGGAAAGTCCATTAATGTGGTTGTAGAACTGGGAAACCTCTGTGAGTTTTAATGTAGGCTAATTTTATTTAAGGCAGTCATCTTTTTTTGGGAAGTTAAAGCAATGTCTAAAGCGCGGCGGTCGCGCGTCGCGTGTCTTAACGAAGCTATTTTACGTTATGTTTAACTGCGGGAGAATATTTTTTATACCGCGGCGAACAGCTAATATTCAATAAACAGAGGTATTTTAATATAAAAAGGGGTTTTTACAGTCTTCCTAAGGTACACAAAAAGGACTTGCCACTTTTATAAAGTGCGTGTCGCCGCCGCGTCGTCACCGTCTCGAATCGTCCACGTGTCGGCGCGACGTTCTCACGCGCGACGCGTGCCATCAAAATCATTTAATGATGAACTAACTAAGTAATTGTTTGGGCGTGAGAAGCTTCCTCCATCCGTCATGCGAAACCGTAACGAATTCCACTGCATATGGTCGATTAGTGCCCGTGACTAACGTAAAATAGCAAATGAAATCCACATTTTTGTATACAAAATAAAAAGTAAAATTATTAGTTGCATCCAGCGCTTATATCACTAGGTACCTCGTTTACTTATTAGGTACTAACATTTAGACACATACAAGGTTTCAATGTTAATAACTATTATTGGATCATTGTTGTCTTATAAATAAATACGAGTATCTTTAAGGATCGTCGGTGGCTCAATGGTGTGGACTGTCGCCCTCTACCGGGAGGCTGAGGTTCAAATCCCGCCACGTACCAATGTTTTCGAATTTTCGAAAATATACTTGCCATATCCGACGCTCTTACGTTGAAGGAAAACATCACGAGGAAACCTGCGCACGCTTACGAAGAGATTTAATGGTTGTGCGTGAAGTCGTCCAACCCGCACTGGGCCCGCGTGGACGACCTATAGGGTAGGTAGGCTCGTGCCCCTTGGTGAGGACGTTTAATGAGCTAATGATAATGATCTTAGTAATGTTAATTTTAAACTGGACATAAATCGACAGCCGGATGAGCAAGTTAAAGTGGTAGTGGTGACTAGTAGGCATCGAAGGCCGTTGGAGCACACGAGTTCTGAAGTGAAGACCGCGTCTTAAAATTCCAACTAATATCCACAAGAAAGTAGATAATAACATACATGCTGTAAGCATTTGTTTTGTTTCATGGTAGGAATGGACCCGTAAAAATAACTTACCCAAACTAAGGTACGTCATAGCTAAATCACTAGGTATCTGTTTACACATAAGTTTTTTACGTAATTAGTTTCTCCTAGAAGTTTCTTAAAAGTGTTTCGATGTAGTTTAAACAATTGCCTATTGTCCAAACATGAAGGGAAATGGTCAAATGTTGTTGTGTTTTGGTTGACTGGATTTGAATTACTCGTGTGTACAACCGTCCCATGTCGACCCATTTGGTGTAAAGGTAGACGTCGGCTACTACACCTAAGATTCTGGTTTCGATCCCTGGGCAGTACAAACAATTGTGTGTATGAACATGTCTGTTTGTTGGTATTGGTCTGGATGATTTCTATGCATTTAAGGGATGTAAGTAGGTATGTACTCGTATTTACAAAAAAGTACATACACTTTTTTGCATTGCACCTGTCACCGGAGACGACAGATGTTATAAAAGGTCTCATATACCCATTTATTTCACTAGCTACAGCGCCCTCATCCCGAAACACAAAAGTGCATAACACTACTGTTTCCGAGACGATATCTGGCACTGCGGTGGTACCTACCTAGACGACTCGGTATCGAGTTTACCGCATTGTGACTACAACTATTGCAACGGTAGTTAAACAAACGTGACTTATGACGTAAGGTGACCACATTATTGTAATTGATATAATCCGGCAGTGTTGCGATTTATAATCCGACACATTTGATGTGTGACCACCCTGTAGGTTGGGACGGACTGAGGTCGGGTAATAATCCTATTAAATCAATAGATATAGAAAGAAAGAAAGAAATATTTATTTGACACACATATGACGTAGGTACATACAACATAAAATAGTATATACAAACATAAAAATTAACGAAAATAAGTACCAAATAGGACTCACTCAAAATTTTTCCTGGTAAACTAAAATAAAATTAAATAAATATCCACTGACATTCACACAGCGCCATCTAGCCCCGAGTTAAGTGTGAAGCCTGTATTATGGGTACTAAACAACGGATACACATACTTGTATATTTTTTTTTGTAAACGGTGATTGAACCCGGAACCCTTGGCGTTGCAGCCGACGTCTCAACCATTGCACCACATGGGTCGTCCAACATTAAGCATACCAGGACGCTGTTTTTCAGTGAAGCCCTAGTGGGCAATCGAAAACTAACAACAGTATAATATTAAAACTCTTTGTGCTATTTTCTTTCTTCTAACTGCTGAATATGTCCAGCAGTCCCATTTTGCGCAAGCCATCCCGATCCTCCACTTTCCTCGAGCAGCCTCCACCAGCGACCTTTCGCAAGACCCTGGTCCATCGCTCTGGATATCCTACGTTACGCTTGCCAAGACGCGGTCTCCGCTCCAGAACTCGTCTGCTCCAACGGCCATCGGTTCTGCGACATACGTGACCAGAACAGAAATTATATGCACGTTTATACGACGCTCTTACGGTGAAGGCAAAACATCGTGAGGAAACCTGCGCACGCCTAAGAAGAGATTCACACGTTGTGCGTGACGTCAGCCAATCGGCACTGGGCCCGCGTCGTCACACTAAGGCATTTTAAGAGACAGCCTTTACGGGTAAGCTCGTGCTCCTCGGCAGTGACGTTTATGAGCTGATGATGAATCCTTAAATGAATTGCGTTACTGTACAAGCAGTTTTTAGTAGTATAAAGACACGAATTTTTTTTGAATAACACCCTTATTCCGTCCCATTGTTTACTCACAAGCAATCCCGCTAATGCGCCGACGCAGGCGCCCTGCAACCGCGTCATGCAATATTCATGACGTCATACTTATCATAATCTATTACCCCCTAGTATACCGTATTGCATCGGCTCACAGCTAATTCTGAGGTTTATTTATTCTATTGGTAATCTTACATGGGGTGGATGATTTATTCTTGTGTATTTTAAATTGGCAAGCTTGTTAACGCATAAAAGTGATATGCTTGTATTACAATCTGAGGAATAGTATTTTGTTTGTTTATGTACTCCTAGTACGCCTAAGATCGAATAATACTGCCTTGTCAACTAACAAGCTTATATCAATCAACCCGGCAGGTTTTTTTAAATCAATATAATGATGAAGATGATGAAATCTCGATCGATTTCGGCCACGGCGACTTTCTTTAACTCCTGTTTATCCGTTGATGGCTTGTATCCAATTGTTTGTAAAAATCCTAGCACATTGCGGGCATGAGAGCACATAATTAGAAAGAAAGAAAGAAAAAAAACACTTTTATTTGGAACACAAATCTTAAACATAAACAAACATATACAAAAAGAAATATATGAAAAACAAATAATAATCTTATCATATGTTGGCATATTAACATTATTATGAACCAAATTGGTTGCCACTCAGCTTTATTTCATAGCTTAGGGTAGCTATGACGCTGGTCTTCTGTGGAACCATAATGTGAAAAAGGACACCGGGCCTAATTTGCATCAACAATTTCGACACTAATTACCTCTCCTACATAATAACATATAAATCCGATACATATCTTATTATCTAATATGTCTTTTAATGAATGAATGAATGAAAAGATGAATGTGAGCAATTTGATAAGATGGTTTGTGGGGTTAAATATATGTGTTTAACTAAGTATATAATTGACAAATATAAATATATAAATATCACAATACGACTAACAAGATTAACTGTTCATTAATAAGAAAACTCTTGAGATGGGATTTAAAAGTAGCAGCAGTTTTTAGGGTTTGATAGGAGGGGTAAGTTGTTCCAGCATTTCGTAGCAGCATAGCGAAAACTACCACGAAATGCAGCCGTACTGTGTGTGGGAATATCAGTCGAGACGAAAATCTTATTTTACATTGTGCAAATTTTAATTTATGGTAAAGATACGGAGGTTCTTTTCTGTTAATAATATTGAAAAGTAACGAAGCAAAGTGTAATGTGTATCTGCCCTTCATTTTTAATAATTTGTTTGTGTTGAGAAATGGGTGACGTGTGATCGTCGTGGCACTGGAAAGCAGTAGCGGGCACATGCGTTCTGAATACGCTGAATAAGATTCATTGTACGTTTTAACAAGCAAGATCCAAAAACAGTATGACCATAGTATAATTTTGAAAGAATTAGTGATTCACATAATAAAATACGTCTCCTCATTTATATAGTCTCGAACACGGTAAAGTACCTTTAGCCTGTAAACAATTACGGATGATTTCCCAATATGTGTTCTTGAAACTGTAACCTGCCATCCATAAGAAGACCTAAGTTTCGAGCGAGAGATACATTATCTAAGCGGTTACCCATTAAAGACACCTGGGGTTTCGTAAGGTAATATTTGCTACTTTTTTTTTCGATCCCAATATCATGTACTTGGATTTGAGTGGTTTAATACTAAATTATTGCCGTCACTCCATTTGCTTAACCTGTCTAGGTCTTCGTTTAGTTTATTAACTGCATGAACAGTATGCTCAGTTTTAAATGAAACATATAATTGGAGGTCGTCTGCGTATAGATGGTAATCACAGTGTTTATGTTGGTGATTATGTCAGCCGTATATAGCACAAATAGTATCGGTCCCAAAATGGAGCCTTGTGGTACACCTCTAGTAACTGATGGCCACAGATGGTCGGGCTTTCAGCTCGTCACGTCTGGCATCCAGCTCAAGGAGCCGTCGGTTTTCAAAGGTTCCAACACTTTCACAAGCGATCTCTACTCGGGCCGTCTGGCCGCCAGCTGCTCAGAATTGATGTCGCACTGCTTCATGTGTCGTTTATCTTTATAATATGGACTTTTGTTTGCGTGTGGCATGTCAATTATATTGGAGCACATACATAACATAATACATATATATAACTCAAAGGTGACTTACTGATATCGTGATCTATCAACGCACAGCCCAAACCACTGGACGGATCGAGCTGAAATTTGGCATGTAGGCAGATGGTACCTAACGTAGGAATCCACTAAGATAGGATTTTGATTAATTCTACCCCCAAGGGGATAAAATAGGGCCTGAAAGGTTGTATGAAAATTTGACAATATTAAATCGAACGAGCTGATACTGTGTATGCATGAAGCTACTATGACGAAGGCATCCTCTTAAAAAGGATCTTGATAAATTCCACCCCTAAGGGGATAAAATAGGGGATGCAAACTATATAACATTATTATGAAATTTAATTCATATTCATGACTTCATTGCACTCTATAAGTAGATAGATGTTAAAACAATAGGTAAGTACATTTATGGACCCTGTAGGGCACGACAAGTAGGAGAGACGAGGAGTCACCTTAAGCTCAAATTACTAATACAATTGTGTTATGGCCTAGACTACTTATCCGAGATTTTTATTTTCCCGATGACTTTCATAATTGAGGGGACTATATCACGTCAATTCATCAAGTCAAACGCGTAACGAATCGATATAAAACCAATCAGCAAATCAAACCCAGCCCCAGCGGTCGGAAGCGATCGCTCAGTAAACGCGGGATTTAGATTTAACACTGTTTTGTGCGGAAATTGAAATTTCCTAATAGCGAAATATCCTATTAGTCTTGTACTGTGAATAGATAAATGATCACACACAGGCATCAATACCCTCTGAGCGTCGTTGGCTCAATTGTGTAGACTGTTGCCTTCCGACCGGGAGGGCGCAGGTTCAAATCCCGCCACGTACTCGTACCATGTGTTTTCGAATTTTCGAAACTATATGTACGCTATCCGATGCTCTTACGGTGAATGAAAACATAGTGAGGAAACCTGCGCACACCTACGAAGAGATTCAAAGGACAATCCGGACTTGGCCCGCGTGGCTAAGGCCTATACACCCCATACGGGTCGGTTCGTGCCCCTCGGTGGGGACGTAAAATAGAAATTAAAAACAAAAAAAAAATAGGCTGATGATGATGATCAATGCCCTCTTGTAGCAGTAGTCCGGTTGCCAGGACTGCAACTTTTTAGTTGCCATAGTTCGGTTCGAACTGAGCACTGGACTGTTTACACTTCTTTACTAATGACAGTTCGGTTTAAATTTCTAGGAATTACTATAGATTCAAAACTCCAGTTGTGACCTCATATTGAGGCTTTGGTAGGTCGACTTAGCTCAGCAGCGTATGCAGGTAGGAATATGTCATATGGTCTTCTGTTGTGGGGCTCAGCTCTTGATATAAGTACTATATTTGTACTTTTAAAAAAGACCATCCGACCATTTATAGCCGTAGACAATGCTTTGTTGCTTACTGTCATAAGTAGAAAAANCGAGTATCTTTAAGGAGCGTCGGTGGCTCAATGGTGTGGACTGTCGCCCTCCTACCGGGAGGGCTGAGGTTCAAATCCCGCCACGTACCAATGTGTTTTCGAATTTTCGAAAATATACTTGCCATATCCGACGCTCTTACGTTGAAGGAAAACATCACGAGGAAACCTGCGCACGCTTACGAAGAGATTTAAAGGTTGTGCGTGAAGTCGTCCAACCCGCACTGGGCCCGCGTGGACGACCTATAGGTAGGTAGGCTCGTGCCCCTTGGTGAGGACGTTTAATGAGCTAATGATAATGATCTTAGTAATGTTAATTTTAAACTGGACATAAATCGACAGCCGGATGAGCAAGTTAAAGTGGTAGTGGTGACTAGTAGGCATCGAAGGCCGTTGGAGCACACGAGTTCTGAAGTGAAGACCGCGTCTTGGCAAGCGTAGGCCGAGGAACCAACCACTTGTGAAAGATTGTATGGATACTGGACGACGAAAGCGGAGGATCTTCTGCTTTCCATTTCAAACTTCATTATTTTTATAGCTACATTGAAAATACCCTATTAATACATTGTGTGTCGAAATTGCGTTTTTAGCTATATGGGCATAACCTTAACTTAGTTTCTTTTTCCTTTACGACAATATAGAAATTTTAATATTCAGGTACTTCTTCAAGAAATCATGAATTTGCGTAAGTAGTTAATATAGGTTTAAAATTCCAACTAATAATTACAGAAAGTAGATATAATATCATGCTAAATGACTAGGTATCTGTTTACACATAAGTTTTTTACGTAATTAGTTTCTCCTAGAAGTTTCTTAAAAGTGTTTCGATGTAGTTTAAACAATTGCCTATTGTCCAAACATGAAGGGAAATGGTCAAATGTTGTTGTGTTTTGGTTGACTGGATTTGAATTACTCGTGTGTACAACCGTCCCATGTCGACCCATTTGGTGTAAAGGTAGACGTCGGCTACTACACCTAAGATTCTGGTTTCGATCCCCGGGCAGTACAAACAATTGTGTGTATGAACATGTCTGTTTGTTGGTATTGGTCTGGATGATTTCTATGCATTTAAGGGATGTAAGTAGGTATGTACTCGTATTTACAAAAAAAAGTACATACACTTTTTTGCATTGCACCTGTCACCGGAGACGACAGATGTTATAAAAGGTCTCATATACCCATTTATTTCACTAGCTACAGCGCCCTCATCCCGAAACACAAAAGTGCATAACACTACTGTTTTCCGAGACGATATCTGGCACTGCGGTGGTACCTACCTAGACGACTCGGTATCGAGTTTACCGCATTGTGACTACAACTATTGCAACGGTAGTTAAACAAACGTGACTTATGACGTAAGGGTGACCACATTATTGTAATTGATATAATCCGGCAGTGTTGCGATTTATAATCCGACACATTTGATGTGTGACCACCCTGTAGGTTGGGACGGACTGAGTCTCCTATGAATCCTATTATCCTATTGAATCAATAGGTATAGAAAGAAAGAAAGAAATATTTATTTGACACACATATGACGTAGGTACATACAACATAAAATAGTATATACAAACATAAAAATTAACGAAAATAAGTGTCAAATAGGACTCACTCAAAATTTTTTCCTGGTAAACTAAATAAAATAAAAATAAATATCCACTGACATTCACACAGCGCCATCTAGCCCCAAGTTAAGTGTGAAGCCTGTATTATGGGTACTAAACAACGGATACACATACTTGTATTTTTTTTTGTAAACACATACATATTTACATAGAAAACACCCAGACCATTACAAACAGACATGTTCATGCACACAAATCAAATCAAATCAAATCATTTATTTGTTCAAATGTGGTAATTTTGTTGTCTGTTCTGCCGGTGATTGAACCCGGAACCCTTGGCGTTGCAGCCGACGTCTCGACCATTGCACCACATGGGTCGTCCAACATTAAGCATACCAGGACGCTGTTTTTCAGTGAAGCCCTAGTATTCAGACTAAAACTAACAACAGTATAATTTTAAAACAATAATTTTAATGCAAGTCATCTTTGTGCTATTTTCTATCTTCTAACTGCTGAATATGTCCAGCAGTCCCATTTTGCGCAAGCCATCCCGATCCTCCACTTTCCTCGAGCAGCCTCCACCAGCGACCTTTCGCAAGACCCTGGTCCATCGCTCTGGATATCCTACGTTACGCTTGCCAAGACGCGGTCTCCGCTCCAGAACTCGTCTGCTCCAACGGCCATCGGTTCTGCGACATACGTGACCAGAACAGAAATTATATGCACGTTTATACGACGCTCTTACGGTGAAGGCAAAATATGTGAGGAAACCTGCGCACGCCTAAGAAGAGATTCACACGTTGTACGTGACGTCAGCCAATCGGCACTGGGCCCGCGTCGTCACACTAAGGCATTTTAAGAGACAGCCTTTACGGGTAAGCTCGTGCTCCTCGGCAGTGACGTTTATGAGCTGATGATGAATCCTTAAATGAACTGCGTTACTAACGAGCAGTTATTAGTAGTATAAAGACCACGAAATTTTTTTGAATAACACCCTTATTCCGTCCCTTTGTTTACTCACAAGCAATCCCGCTAATGCGCCGACGCAGGCGCCCTGCAACCGCGTCATGCAATATTCATGACGTCATACTTATCATAATCTATTACCCCCTAGTATACCGTATTGCATCGGCTCACAGCTAATTCTGAGGTTTATTTATTCTATTGGTAATCTTACATGGGGTGGATGATTTATTCTTGTGTATTTTAAATTGGCAAGCTTGTTAACGCATAAAAGTTATGGGCTTATATCACAATCTGAGGAATAGTATCTTGTTTGTTTATGTACTCCTAGTACGCCTAAGATCAAATAATACTGCCTTGTCAACTAACAAGCTTATTATCAATCAATCCGGCAGGTTTTTTAAATCTTAATAATGATGAAGATGATGAAATCTCGATCGATTTCGGCCACGGCGACTTTCTTTAACTCCTGTTTATCCGTTGATGGCTGTTGTATCCAATTTTGTTTGTAAAAATCCTAGCACATTGCGGGCATGAGAGCACACCATTGACACAATTATAGCTGATGGCCACAGATGGTCGGGCTTTCAGCTCGTCACGTCTGGCATCCAGCTCAAGGAGCCGTCGGTTTTCAAAGGTTCCAACACTTTCACAAGCGATCTCTACTCGGGCCGTCTGGCCGCCAGCTGCTCAGAATTGATGTCGCACTGCTTCATGTGTCGTTTATCTTTATAATATGGACTTTTGTTTGCGTGTGGCATGTCAATTATATTGGAGCACATACATAACATAATACATATATATAACTCAAAGGTGACTTACTGATATCGTGATCTATCAACGCACAGCCAAAACCACTGGACGGATCGAGCTGAAATTTGGCATGTAGGCAGATGGTACCTAACGTAGGAATCCACTAAGATAGGATTTTGATTAATTCTACCCCCAAGGGGATAAAATAGGGCCTGAAAGGTTGTATGAAAATTTGACAATATTAAATCGAACGAGCTGATACTGTGTATGCATGAAGCTACTATGACGAAGGCATCCTCTTAGAAAGATCTTGATAAATTCCACCCCTAAGGGGATAAAATAGGGGATGCAAACTATATAACATTATTATGAAATTTAATTCATATTCATGACTTCATTGCACTCTATAAGTAGATAGATGTTAAAACAATAGGTAAGTACATTTATGGACCCTGTAGGGCACGGCAAGTAGGAGAGACGAGGAGTCACCTTAGCTCAAATTACTAAAACAATTGTGTTATGGCCTAGACTACTTATCCGAGATTTTTATTTTCCCGATGACTTTCATAATTGAGGGGACTATATCACGTCAATTCATCAAGTCAAACGCGTAACGAATCGATATAAAACCAATCAGCAAATCAAACCCAGCCCCAGCGGTCGGAAGCGATCGCTCAGTAAACGCGGGATTTTGATTTAACACTGTTTTGTGCGGAAATTGAAATTTCCTAATAGCGAAATATCCTATTAAAGTCTTGTACTGTGAATAGATAAATGACTACAGGCATCAATACCCTCTGAGCGTCGGCGGCTCAATTGTGTAGACTGTTGCCTTCCGACCGGGAGGGCGCAGGTTCAAATCCCGCCACGTACTCGTACCATGTGTTTTCGAATTTTCGAAACTATATGTACGCTATCCGATGCTCTTACGGTGAATGAAAACATAGTGAGGAAACCTGCGCACACCTACGAAGAGATTCAAAGGACAATCCGGACTTGGCCCGCGTGGCTAAGGCCTATACACCCCATACGGGTCGGTTCGTGCCCCTCGGTGGGGACGTAAAATAGAAATTAAAAAAAAAAAAAAAATAGGCTGATGATGATGATCAATGCCCTCTTGTAGCAGTAGTCCGGTTGCCAGGACTGCAACTTTTTAGTTGCCATAGTTCGGTTCGAACTGAGCACTGGACTGTTTACACTTCTTTACTAATGACAGTTCGGTTTAAATTTCTAGGAATTACTATACATTCAAAACTCCAGTTGGACCTCATATTGAGGCTTTGGCAGGTCGACTTAGCTCAGCAGCGTATGCAGGTAGGAATATGTCATATGGTCTTCTGTTGTGGGGCTCAGCTCTTGATATAAGTACTATATTTGTACTTTAAAAAAGAGCCATCCGAGCCATTTATAACCGTAGACAATGCTTTGTTGCTTACTGTCATAATGTAGAAAAGACGCCATTACGCTTTTATTTCTTCGATTTTAATCGCAGCCATTTTGTGACAATAGTTGGTGAGAGTCACGCGGCGGCACGTGCCGTTTCCAAATGGGAAATTCTTCACTGTGTTTTGTATGGGGAGATTTATGTGTGGTTTTGGGATGCCTTTGTGGTCTGAGCTTTGGGCATAGGGTCTGGAGTCGAGCCGAAGAAACTCTAGTAATGATAAAAAGTACATGTTTAACATGCCTTCCTTCCATGAAACCTTCATACAAGCCTGCGAAGAGATTAGGAGGTTGCGTGTGAAGTCGTATAATCCGCACTGGGCCCGCGTGGACGACTAGAGGGTCCCTCGGTGGGGACGTTTAATGAGCTGATGATGATGTCATGTTTAACATCTCTACTATAGGTATACTATCGTCTTCGCAAGTTCTTAACCAGTTACTTGTCGTCTCTTATTTTATCTCTTAACATTTTCTATGCTGGTAGAAACTCAAACAAGACGAGGCAGACCTAAGACTACAGTATATTATTCTAAGTTATTAGACGAAAATATGTTTTATGTTGTTAAAGGTGAAATTCTGGCCTGACGATTCTTGCTGAACTTGGCCACCATTTAGATCTCTTCTTTTGCCACATAAGTCAACAAGATGTTGGGTCTAATTTACCCGGTAATTTCACTAGCTACAGAGCCCTCATCCCGAAACACAGAAGTGCAAAACACTCCTATTTATGGGACGATATCTGGCACTGTGGTGGTACCTAACTAGATGACTCAGTACCGAGTCTACCACCTAGTAAGAATGTTACTATTGATGACTAGCTTTTGCCCGCGGCTTTATTTGCGTTAAGAAGTATTATTATTAATATGGTATAGTTAAAACCCTTTCTTTGGTGATGTTTACGTTTTAGTAGCTTTATGCATGCGAAGTGGCAGCACGATCGGTTTAAAATTTACATTGTTTCATACAATCTTTTCCCCTGTAGAGTAGAATTAACCAAAATCCTTTCTTACGGATTGCCAAATTTTAGCTCGATCCGTCCAGTGGTTTGGGTTGTACGTTGATAGATCGCTATATCAGTCAGTCACCTTTAAGTTATATATATTTAGATTTAATCTTTTTTACCAAAACATCAGGCAGTACAAAGCTTTAACTGTCGTCATCTTGTGTCACAGTAATTTATCTTATATCCTTGATTTGAACAGTGGTCCCAAGTCCCGGAAGTCGCCGGCGCGTGCGCACTGCACTAATGTTTCCTGGAACACAATGGCGGCTAATTCCGCGCAAACGCGCTCAAGCTGGCTATTGGGTATTACAAATGTTGAGGGTCCACTAATGTTGGTAATAAAACAACACACTTTAACCATATTTTTTACATTATGGCAACCCATGCGGTGTAATTGTTGAGCACTTCATTGTTGCTGCAAAGGTTCCGAGTTTAAGCAAACATTTGTGTGCATTAACAAGTTTAATGTCTATTAGTATTTGTATGGATCACAGATTCATAAATTATAAATCTGCGGTCTCGATGTTTCGTTATAAGATATAGGTCTTAAGAAGAAGAAGAAGAAGGGTAAGATCTTTACCTAAATTAGGGCGTAAATAGGGTTGTAATACGTAGATACCACCATAATTCGTCTCAAGCATATGACCTCAAATTAAACTTAATAAATATACATTTAAAAAATCATAAACATTTAAAACAATAGATAAATTAAGATTTTCTAAACAAATCGTGTCTACATGATTTATCTGTTTACCTGAGAATTACTGATTAAATATAGGAATCCGTTCTGCGTCATAAAAGCATCACGATCGATTATAAAAAATACATTTGCTTAGTTTATGGGATCAACCGAAACATTTGCCCGGGGCACGTGTCTTAGACTAATCCCTGAGGAGCTCCCGGAATTCTGGTACATTATTGGGGCAAAATTTTTAATCAGTCTTACACACAGTTTGGATTTTTCGACATCTTATTGGAATCCCAAATGTATCTTGACGGTCTGGATGATTGAAATTCTTGCACAGTTCCATGTTTTCAATATTTCTGTCAAATGACATAACTAGAAATGAATTATCATTGAAAAGTTTTCGGAGTGACATAACGGGGTGTTCTCAAAACATGTAGGCAGACGAGAAGTCGATTCACCTGATGGTAAGTGATATTGTCACCCATGGACACTCCTTACATTGCTTTCCTTAAAAAAGGATCACTGATCCGTAGTAACACAACGCGAACGCGTGCGATANACGACTAGAGGGTCCCTCGGTGGGACGTTTAATGAGCTGATGATGATGTCATGTTTAACATCTCTACTATAGGTATACTATCGTCTTCGCAAGTTTTAACCAGTTACTTGTCGTCTCTTATTTATCTCTTAACATTTTTATGCTGGTAGAAACTCAAACAAGACGAGGCAGACCTAAGACTACAGTATATTATTCTAAGTTATAGACGAAAATATGTTTTATGTGTTAAAGGTGAAATTCTGGCCTGACGATTCTTGCTGAATTGGCCACCATTAGATCTCTTCTTTTTGCCACATAAGTCAACAAGATGTTGGGTCTAATTTACCCGGTAATTTCACTAGCTACAAGCCCTCATCCGAAACACAGAAGTGCAAAACACTCCTATTTATGGGACGATATCTGGCACTGTGGTGGTACCTAACTAGATGGCTCAGTACCGAGTCTACCACCTAGTAAGAATGTTACTATTGATGACTAGCTTTTGCCCGCGGCTTTATTTGCGTTAAGAAGTATTATTATTAATATGGTATAGTTAAAACCCTTTCTTTGGTGATGTTTACGTTTTAGTAGCTTTATGCATGCGAAGTGGCAGCACGATCGGTTTAAAATTTACATTGTTTCATACAATCTTTTCCCCTGTAGAGTAGAATTAACCAAAATCCTTTCTTACGGATTGCCAAATTTATGCTCGATCCGTCCGTAATCCGTCGATTAGTGGTTTAGGTTGTGGGTTGATAGATCGCTATATCAGTCAGTCACCTTTAAGTTATATATATTTAGATTTAATCTTTTTTACCAAAACATCAGGCAGTACAAAGCTTTAACTGTCGTCATCTTGTGTCACAGTAATTTATCTTATATCCTTGATTTGAACAGTGGTCCCAAGTCCCGGAAGTCGCCGGCGCGTGCGCACTGCACTAATGTTTCCTGGAACACAATGGCGGCTAATTCCGCGCAAACGCGCTCAAGCTGGCTATTGGGTATTACAAATGTTGAGGGTCCACTAATGTTGGTAATAAAACAACACTTTAACCATATTTTTTACATTATGGCAACCCATAGCGGTGTAATTGTTGAGCACTTCATTGTTGCTGCAAAGGTTCCGAGTTTAAGCAAACATTTGTGTGCATTAACAAGTTTAATGTCTATTAGTATTTGTATGGATCACAGATTCATAAATTATGAATCTGCGGTCTCGATGTTTCGTTATAAGATATAGGTCTTAAGAAGAAGAAGAAGAAGGGTAAGATCTTTACCTAAATTAGGGCGTAAATAGGGTTGTAATACGTAGATACCACCATAATTCGTCTCAAGCATATGACCTCAAATTAAACTTAATAAATATACATTTAAAAAATCATTAAACATTTAAACAATAGATAAATTAAGATTTTCTAAACAAATCGTGTCTACATGATTTATCTGTTTACCTGAGAATTACTGATTAAATATAGGAATCCGTTCTGCGTCATAAAAGCATCACGATCGATTATAAAAAATACATTTGCTTAGTTTATGGGATCAACCGAAACATTTGCCCGGGGCACGTGTCTTAGACTAATCCCTGAGGAGCTCCCGGAATTCTGGTACATTATTGGGGCAAAATTTTTAATCAGTCTTACACACAGTTTGGATTTTTCGACATCTTATTGGAATCCCAAATGTATCTTGACGGTCTGGATGATTGAAATTCTTGCACAGTTCCATGTTTTCAATATTTCTGTCAAATGACATAACTAGAAATGAATTATCATTGAAAAGTTTTCGGAGTGACATAACGGGGTGTTCTCAAAACTGTATGGTATTTTGTTATTTCATGTAAGCAGACGAAAGTCGATTCACCTGATGGTAAGTGATATTGTCACCCATGGACACTCCTTACATTGCTTTCCTTAAAAAAGGATCACTGATCCGTAGAAACACAACGCGAACGCGTGCGCTATTTCATATTTTTCTGTGAGGTATAGCACTCCGGTTGAGACTACTATGACTACCTACTAGGCACCGAAATATGACTTTCCCATATTAAAAACTACTGCCCTACTGTTCCTGTTCATATAGTTTTAGCATTTTCATTTCGAGACACAATAAATTGATGTACTTAATAAAATAACAGATGCATAGTATGCATTGTAATAATTGCATGCAACGGCAAACCCTATCTAAAGTCATCGCCAAACAGCGTCCAGTGCAATTACGATTAAAAAGATAAAATGGAAACACGAAAAAATCACAAAAATTAATACCACGCACAATATAAAGGAAGCGACCTAGGATGCACCCTTGCGCGACACCCCACATTACCGTCGTTTTTAATCAAAGTGCGGGTGTGAAATCCAAATAGTTAGGGGAACGTGTTTCCCATACCGATAATGAAACAAAACACAGAAATTATATGGAAAAAGCACGGTTTTTGTGTGCATTGCGCAATCAAGGGAAATAATACAATTGGGAAATAATTCCGTCAACAGCGGACGCGCGTGATTTAGACTTTATCAAAGCTTTTGATTTCAACTGATTACAGGTTTGTGTATATTTGAATGTACAACGGTCACCGTTAAATTGGATTCCGTTAATTGACAAATATATTCATAAGTTAGGGGATACCTAAGCCCAGCAGTGGACCCTAGGAGCGATTGAGTGATAAGTAGTTAGTAACTAGGGAGATTTTCATTCCATATAAACGAAACAAATTTTTAGATTTGTCATGAATCTCGTTGGTTAAAATTATATTAAATTATAAGTATAGTAATTATATTAGAAAACGCCAGAGCTTATGTAATTAGTACGCAGACAGATTACAATCTATTTACTTAAATTCAAAAGAAGTGAACATAATAAATGCACTAGTTGATAATCCATAAATGAGTAGCATAAATTAAACCATGCTGTGTATGCATGGCCTAAATAATGTTATAGCATTTATAATAAATCCTTAAGAACCAATAAAAATACTAAAACAACGCAAAAAAGACCTAAACTTAATACAAAAAAAGTCTTATACTTCATAAATTTGACAAGACTAGTAGGTCATTGGGCATATAGAGAACTATGAGAAGAATACTGAATATTATTGATTTGATGAACGTAAGCAATAATAAATATTAATTAAGCAAAGTGCGCGCACGGCACAATGAGCCCAATGAAGTGTTGTGCGACACTCGCTTGCCCATATGCGCGTTACAGAGCCACGCGCTGTACGTCGCTCAAAACGTCTTGATACTTAGTCAGTACGTACGTGTAAATTTCTCGTAAGTCGCCTTTTATTTTCAAAGATATATAGATTATTCCTTGCTCAACCGATCTCTAAAAAGAAAAGAAAAAATTAATGTTCAAAATGTTACGCTTTTCAATTTAAAAAAAAAGGTTACCCTATGTTATGAGAGAAAGGCTCCTTCGTATATCTAAATCGCTTAAAACTTATATAACGTACATATAAATAAATACAAAAATCACACACATGTTTTCTTTACATTTACACAGCGCCATCTAGCCCCATACTAAGTATTAGCATAATATGAATACTAAACTACGGATAAACATACTTTACACTATACTTTTTTAAAATATATACGGACGTATTTCGACGACCCATTTGGTGTAATGGTTAAAACGTCGGCTACTACACTAAAGTAATTAAAAAATATTGTGGGGATGAACACGTCGGTTCGTATTAGTTTTCTTTGTATAATATGTAAATAATAAAAAAATAGTATGTTTACTGGATGTTTAGTACCCGTAATACAAGCTTCACGCTTAACTTGGGGCTAGATGGCGCTATCTGAATGTCAGTGGATATTTATTTATTAAATACTTTTATATGTTTATCTTTAAAGAAATACGATTATTTTGAAGTATTATATTCATAACGCTGTAATTTTTATATAAATGTTGAAAGTTTTCTCAAAAACTTCAACCCTGTGCAAGTATCAATGCTAACAATCTGCGTACACCCAGCCTCCCTACGTCACAACTGTTCTAAACAAGGGGCGTTTGAGTGACGTTTGAAAGAAAAAAAGCGATTCTCAAAGCGAATGAATATTAATTATTTAATACACAACATTATAATATTATAATTCGCGAAATATTGCCCATGAATGGCCGCTGTGCTTTTTGAATTTTATTATACATTTAATTTTTTAATAACAAAGGTGAGGGTTGAGGGTGTAGTCATGTTATTGTCAGTTTTGAATAAACTTGTCAAAATGTGACACGAGGTAGTTTTGTTTAATGTTTTTAAAATATGTTTTAACATTTATTGTTCATCAAAGACGAAGATCGACTGTATTCGGAAACTCTTCTTTCAATTTCGGCCAATAAAGATAATTTAGGTACAACCGCAGTGCCACATATCGTCACGTGAAATAGAAGTATTTTGCACTTCTGTGTTTCGGGATGAGGGCAGTGTAGCTATTCAAATTACCGGTTATAAGAGACCTAACATCCGTTTTCTCTATATTATGGCCTACTGAATATGCCTACAGAACAATAAAATTCTGTATATATAAAGGTAGACACGCCACCCGTGCCTTAAAAACGAACCGCCCACAGATTTCTCAATACTCTCCGATGACTGTGGAACCGCCAAAGAGAATACAGTTGTAGGCTCTTTATTTAGATAAATGTACGCTCATTCGAAATATGTGTATATGTGCTGACGCTGCATTTGGAACACTTTTTTCATTTGTTTTGTAAACATATCACGAATCTATACTTTTTACATCATTGCTACAGAATAACATTTTTGACATTTAAAATACTTATATGTAACAATTAGTCCGAAAGATTTTAATCTGACATTTGTGTTCTAATAAATAATAAATTATTTGATTGGTTCATTTAAAGCAAAGCAGACTTCAATACTTATAAAAACATTATAATCAAATTGAAATGAAATATTAAATATATATATATATATATATATATATATATAGCCTACTGCAAAACTAATGCAAAACATAAAAATGAAAGCTACAAAAATCAGCGATCTAACAAAACGCAAATGGAAATTAACGAGGTAGTAATAAAACGCAAGTCACATCATATGTTCGCGGATCCGTTAAAAAAGTTCGTATATTTATTAATATAAATGATGGAGCAATACGATCCAGTCATGGTCGTTAATATTTTATGCAAAAGGGGAGGTGAGTTTGGTGCATTTAAGGTGAAAACCTACTTTACGATGGGTTCCGGGTTCGAACCATCACGTTGCTATCATATTTGTTAGTAAAGCTTTATTTCGTTTTTGAGATTCAAATAAATACATAAATATCCAATGACATACAAAAAGCGCCTGCTAGCCCCAAACGCTTGGTTTGTAATATGTGTTCCGAACAACGAATAAACATACCTAATTGTATTTTTTTGTAAATACATACATACCTAATATGCATAGAAAATCTCAAGACCAAAACAAACAGATATGTTCATGCACACAAATGTTTGTGTTGCCCGGGGACCGAACACGGAACCCTCGGCTAAGTAGCCGACGTCTAAACCATTATCCCAAATGGGTCCTCAAATATAAATAAATCCGCAATGCATTAAGATATTTATATTTATAATATTTTTAAATATATACATATTACACATAGAAATCGTCGGTGGCTCAATGGTGCGACTGTCGCCTTCCTACCGGGAGGGCTGAGGTTCAAACCCCGACACGTACCAATGTGTTTTCGAAATTTCGAATATATATGTAGGTACGTTATCCGACGCTCTTACGGTGAAGGAAAACATCGTGAGAAAACCTTCATGCACGCCTGCGAAGAGATTCGAAGGTTGTGTGTGAAGTCGTCCAATCCGCACTGGGCCCGCGTGGACGACTAAGGCCTAATCACCCTATACGGGTAGGCTCGTGCCCCTCGGTGAGGACGTTTAATGAGCACACACATAGAAACACCCAGATCAAATATTATACCTACATGGAAACACCCAGATCATATACCTAAATATGTTCATGCACACAAATGTTTACACTGCACAGGGATCGAACCCGGAACCCATGGAGTAGTAGCCGACATTGCACCACATGAGTCAAATATGATACATCGAAACAACCAAGCCAATACAAACACATGTTCATACACAAACATTTTTGTACTGCGCGAGGATCGAACCTTGAGCCCTTGGTATAGTAGCCTCTACCATTACTCGTATCTCAGGTAAATAGTGGTTATAAACATTTTTGGGACCCAGTCGATTGCTAATGAGTGGCGCCATGGTTAACCCGCCAGCGTTTTCTTATCGCCTCGTAAATTCTTTGGGACCACAAAAGGTGCTTTGACATTTCTCAAAGTCTACTAAGGACATTCGGGTTTAAATGTGGAAATCTAAATAAGTTTTATATTGTATTTACGACCCATCTGGTGTAATGGTTGAGACGTCGGCTTTTACACCAAGGGTTCGATACCCGGACAGTTCAAACATTTGTGTGCATGAACATGTCTGTTTGTATTGGTCTGGGTGTTTTCTATGTATACTATGAATGTATTACAAAAAAAGTATAATTGTTATGTTTACCCGTAGTTTAGTACCCATACTACAGGCTTCACGCTTAACTTGGGGCTAAATGGCGCTGTGTGAATGTCTGTGGATATTTTTTTATTATGATATAATTCACGAAGTGTGGGAGCGAGAGGTTCTAATTAATTTTCAAATCGTCCGAAAGAAAAAAAGAGCTAATAAAGAAATATACGTTATTTTATGGTGGTAGAATAACACGAGTTAATTCCACCAACCCCTTTTCACCATCAGGATACAAGACAGAGGCGAGCGTTCCATTCTTACGTGGTAGACATTCCACACATCCGCACAGCCCGCTATGGTGCGTTTCTATTGCACACCGCAAAGGAATGGAACTCTTTGCCTCCTTATGTGTTCCCCGATCATTACAACCTGGCCGTCTTCAAGGCAAGATGGAATAGGCTGTTTCTAGGCAGGCATGATCCAACCTCGGCCGCATCATCACTTACCATCAGGTGAGATGGCGGTCCAACGTCTGCCTATAGAAGATAAAAATATTAGCATATACATATTAGGATAGACAACACCTTTCAAACTTTTATAACAATAGTAACCAGTACCGACTAACATGGGAATCGAACCCACTCTCTACGCAGGAATGCAATGTTACCGATAAGGCGCGCGCACACCGGTGATCGACGGTAATGCTTTACCGAGATAGGGCGGGGAGCGTTTTGTAAACACGACATTATCTACCACTCGATTTATAAGGCGTTCGACTATAATAGAGCTTTGGAAGAGGTAATGTACGGTCTTTTTTATGTTGCTTTTAATATGTATATCATCAGCTCATTGTAACGTCTCCACCGAGGGGCCTGAGCCTACGGGTGTGTAGGCCTTAGTCGTCCACGCGGGCCCAGTGCGGGTTGGACGACTTCACGCACAACCTTTGAATCTCTTCGCAGGCGTGCGCAGATGTTTTCCTTCACCGTAAGAGCGTCAGATAACGTACATATAATTTCAAAAATTCAAAAGCACATTGTTAAGTGGCGGGATTTGAACCTCAGCCCTCCTGGTAGGAGGGCAACAGTCCACACCATTGAGCCACCGACGCTTCAAGTTAATACTACTGAATCAAGTTATATTGAATTGGAATTTGACGACCAAAAAGAACGACCCATCTGGTGAAGCGGTTGAGACGTCATCTATTACACCAAGGGTTCCACGTTCGATCCCCGGGCATTACAAACATTTGAGTGCATAATATGTCAGTAGATAGATGGCATTGTTTTCGACTGGTAAATAAACGCTCTTACGTTACCATCAGGATAGGATTGTAGCACGAATTAGACTGCACTTTCGACAGATGTGTACCCACATGGGACGCTGAAAAACCGCCGACGCCTAGACGTGTCACCGATAAATCCAAAGGACACGCGACAATTTTTTGTCGCCATTTTTTGCGCGCTCGGAGACCGGAAATTCCTTTGCAATTTGGCAGTTAGGTTAAGTGTGGCGAGTGGGGTTAAGTGGGGTCGTGGGTTCATTACTTATCGAGGTAGTGTGGTTTCCAATAGCCTCTTTGGCTCGTTTTATTAAATAAGCCATTTACAAAAAAAAAAAAACATAAATACACAAAATTTAAGGACAAGTAATATAAATATCCACTGACATTCACACAGCGCCATCTAGCCCCAAGTTAAGTGTGAAGCCTGGATAAACATACATATATGCATTTTTTTTTTT